>CAUYQV010068038.1:0-19353 GCA_963574575.1 Galagoides demidoff | reverse complement strand
TGGTCCCAGCTACTTGGGAGGTGGAGGCAGGAGACTCACTTGAGCCCAGGAGTTGGAGGTTGCTATGAGCTGTGATGCCATGGCACTCTACCCAGGGGGATAGCTTGAGGCTCCGTCTCAAAAAAAAAAAAAAAAAGAATTTCCTTGGGTGATTAGCCCATGTTAAGAGTTCCAAAAAAATTGTCCCAGTCAGCACACATTCGTAAGTGGGGGATTTCAAAAGGTCTCCACCAACTAGACAGCAAGCGTCTACTGGAAGCTCATGTGTGGTTCATTTGGGTATTCTGTGGAGTCAGAAAGGCCTGCCCAGCAAATGAGTTAGTCTGGGGAGGCAGATGTCTCTATCCCCATCTTGCACCTCTGTCACACCCAGTCACTGCTAACCCCACAGGGCTGTGGCCCAGTTCTTTCCAACGAGCCAATGTGCCAGGGGTTTGCATATGCCAGAGTCATAGGAAGATCAATGCCTCCTTGGCCTTGCTGCCACACTCTGCCTTCAGCTGGCAAGGGGAGTTGAAGCCTGACTACCTCAGGTGCTCAGTGGAAGCTGGGGAGTGGCACTCAGTTCTGGCCCTGCCTTGGGCTAATGCTGCAGCCACTTGTATTCTCTTGGAATTTGTGATTCTGTCCCAGCTGTGCTCCACCCAGAGAATTCACAGAAACTGCCACTGAGCTCTGCCCTGTTCCACATACAGCTCCATCTATTCTCTCAGAACTGGCATTTCTTTCTCCTCTGCACTCTGTATTGGGGCAGGCATGATTAGAGTTCACAAAGGACTCTCAGGTCTTGCCCCATCCTGGGCTTGTGCCACTGCCCCATTCACCCTTGTCCTGGCCATGCTCTACTAGGGGCCAGGTGTATCTTGGGTGCTCAAAAGCAGCAATTATAATTCAACACAGACCTGGGGGAATGCCGCCTCTGTGAGGGCGTATTCTCACCTCACACCCTGCTGTGCCCTGCCCAGGCAGCTACCATGACAGGCATGCCCATTTCTAATGGGGTCTGCATTTGTATCCCAGTTCTTCTTCCCCCATGGCTGCCCATGGAGTAGAGAACCAGATCCCTTTGTTTGCTAAGAAAGGTGAGAAATGTTTCTCCAAAATAACACCAGGGGTGTGAGCCCCACTGCCAACACCACAGCGGTCTTCCATGGGGCACCATTTCTAACTCTCCCGCTTGGCTCTCTCACTCCCCACTTTACACCTGTTCTGCTGATTCTGCACAGACTTGTAGCAGCCCACACCCTACCTATACATCTCAAGAAATTTTCTAGTCATCTGGGCTTTGTAGGAGGAAGTCTTCCACACCTCAGGGTGGAGGTGGAGGGGAGTGCTGGGAGTTCAGAATTGTGGGTAGAATATATGTTCAGTTTTATGTCTGGCAGGAGAATGCTAAGGCATCCAGGTAGGTTCTCTTGGGAAAAGGAGATTCAGGTTTTAGTTCAGAATTGTGGGTAGAATATATGTTCAGTTTTATGTCTGGCAGGAGAATGCTAAGACATCCAGGTAGGTTCTCATGGGAAAGGAGATTCAGGTTTTGGTGGCTCTCTCCCATGGGGTAAAATAAGAGGAGATCTTAACACTTCTCCCTTGTTTGTACAAAGTTCACTGTGAGCTGTTCTCATGGGGAAAGGGACTCCTGTCCATTTGGTGATGGGTTTTGTACCTACTGTTTTTTTTTTTCCTTGGGGTCACAGCTTGCCTCATTGGGGGTGATGGTCACTCTTCAATCTTCTCTCTTGGCTCATCTCCAAAACATCAGCTTAGTTGAGATATTTCTGTCCTTTAACTCACTTTTTGGACAGTAGCCTCTGTGGAAAGCTGGCTCCAGTCGGCCATCTTGCCCCCTCCTCTCCTTGAACTTTGGACAGGCATACTCTTGAATCTCCTTCCAAGGATCCCAGCTATCTCAAATTTTTGTCTGAAATATTTTTCATTTTAGAAAAGCTTGTTTCACACAAATATGACATTGAGAATGGAAGAAGTATTTATATTGCTTTTTTGGTAATATTTGGAAATTAACACTTGAGAGATAACTAATAGCTTGTAATATATGTTGTTGAATATTTTAATTGTAATCTTTTGTCATTTCCTCTTCATGTTAACTCTTCCTCATGTGTAATATTTTAATTTTCTGAAATACAGGCACTTAAAACAAAGGTGTTTTTCACCCAATCCAGAGATGTTATGTCAAGTATAGGTGCAGGAAAATATTTTTCAATATTTGAGTAAAGTAAATCTAAAGTTTGTAAATTTTTTCAGTAAGATTTGTATTCAGTTTACATATTTTCACTAGTTCATATATTTCTACTCATTTTTCTGTTAATCCTTTCCTTCCTGAACAGTAATGTTTATCTGAAAGCATTAATTCTATTTGTAGATGTGAAAATATTTTCATGATTTACCTGCATGCTCTTATTAAGAGTATTCAATCAGTCAAACCAGTCTCTAAGACATGCATCTTTATTACATCAAAACTCAACACAAAGTAAATCACCTTATTTAGAATGTTGCATTTTTTAAACAAGTTACGTCTTATATAGTGTCTGTCTTTATTTTTCTTCACTTTTGTTGGTTTGAAGCCCAAGGTATCTACAAATAAAATAGCAATTCCTACTTTTTTTCTGGTTTCTATTTATCCAAAATACTCTTTTCCAACACTTGTCTCTGATTCTTGTTTTGTCCTTGAAGGTTATATGTGTTAACTGAAGATGGCACTTATTTGGCTTGTGGATTTTATATGACTGATTGGATAAAAAAGCACAAGCCAAATATGTGCTTTCTTCAGTTAATACACCTAAGCCATTCACATTTCTTAAGAAAATTGCTAAGTATTTTGGTGTTATTTCCTTCTTGTTTTTTAAAAATTTGTTGTTTATTTGTGGATGGGCTTTTCCTTAGTCCGACCCAACTTGACCTTGGAGGATATGAGAGTATCCAGAGTTCCTGATGCAAGCACAGGAGCATCTGAAGGTTGGTGGCATGCTGCCAGCCAATTCTGTGTTCTCACGAGTAGGGTCAGGAAGTGTTCAAGAAAATGTTTATGTATAGATTAGAAAACAACAAAGTTGTTGAGAAAAAGTAGTTGAGGAAAGAAACTGTTTGCTGTGAAATCTGTTACTTGTTGATGAAGCATTGTAGTATTTTCTAATAAAAACACTGTGGGAGCTGAGGGGCTCGCTTTCTCAGGAGTGACAGTGAGCCTCTCCACTTGCAGCTTGTACTGATCATTTGTGTCCTGTGATCCATTTCCTCAGAGAAACTGCAACATTTGGTTTTATCACTTATAACACTGCAATATTTAGACTTTCTCCTTTCATTTCTGGGTATCTTTACTTTGCTGGTGGTCCACTGTGCCATTCAATGTTAAGATGAGGTACAAGTACATCCTGTAAAGCTTATCTTGTTGTGTAAAATTTCTTCAATATTAGCTTGTCAGTAAAAGATTAGGTTTTTCTGTCAAATATGAAACTTAGTTTAGTAAGATACAGAATGCTATGCTGAAATGTGTTGTTTTGATAAAGTTAAGGATATATGACGACGTTTTCTGGCTGAAAAGTCTACTGTGACCCTGATGTTTTCCCATTGTAGGTAATAAGTTGCTTACACCTGGATGCCTACAGAATTTTCTCTTTCATTTTGACTTTGGCAAAGTTAATTACAATGTGTCTAGGTAATGCTTTGTCTGAATTGAGATTTACTGAGGTTCTAAAACTGACTAGTATCTGAAATTCTAGGTCACTTTCAATGCTTGGGAAACTTTTCATTCACCATAGTGTCTTGAAGTAGAGTAGCTATGATTTTAGGATTCTCTTCTTCTCTTTCATGAATACCTATGATGTGAATGCTCAAGCATTTCATGTAGTCACATATCTAAAGGATATTTATTATTTTGTTCTTTTATGCCTCTTTGAAAGCTTGGGATACATCATAAGTCTTGTCATCAATTTCTGAGATATTTTCTTCTCCCTGTTCAACTCTGTACCTGAGACTCTCTATTGCATTTGGAAACAAGTTGAATGCTTCTTTCAATTCCTTAAGCTATGCTATATCACTCCTAATTATTTTACCTTTAATTTTATTTATTGTGCTTCTCTTTTTTTGAGACTGAGTCTCACTATTTCACCCTTGTTAGAGTGCTATGGCATCATAGCTCATGACAATCTCAAACTCTTGGGCTTAAGTGATTTTCTTGCATCACCCTCCCAAGTAGCTGGGCCTACAGGCACCCACCACAATGCCTGGCTGTTTTTTTTTTCTTTTTTGTTATTGTTGCAGTTGTTATTGTTGTTTAACAGGCCCAGCCTGGGTTCAAACCCACCACCCTTGTTGTATCTGGCCAGCACCCTACCCACTGAGTTACTGACAACACCCTGATTTTTTAATTTATTATTTCAGGTTCAATGAGTGTACAAAGAAGTAGCTTATACTGATTGAATTTGTGAGGTAAAGTGACTCTTATAATTATGTCCCACCTCCAACAGGTGTGTCATACACCATAAAGCCCATTGCCCTCTCTCCTCTCCTCTCCCAACTCCCTTGTTTTCCTGACCCCCACCTTGACTTGATTTGAGTTTTTCTCTTATGAGCATATGCAGTAAATTGTCTACTGGCTTCATATTAGAATTGAGTACATTGGATTCTTGCTTCTTCATTCTTGTGATATTTTACTAAGAAGATTTTCTTCCAACATAATCCAGATTAATATAAAAGATGCAAAATCTCCATCTTCTTTAATTGCTGAATAGTATTTCAGGGTATACATATACCACAGCTTGTTAATCCATTCCTAGTTTGGTGTGCATTTAGGTTGCTTCCACAAGTTGGGGACTGTAAATGGAGCGGTGATAAACCGGCTCGTACAAATATCCTTATGATCAATGGATTTATTTTATTCTTCTGGGTAGATGTCCAATAATGGGATTGCAGGATCTAATGGGATATCTAATATGAGTTCATTGAGGATTCTCCATACTTCCTTCCAAAAAGGTTATATTGGATTCTAGGGAGACGGCCAATGGGTAGAAACCCTTGGTAGAGGTTCCTGAGCAGAAGAAGAAAAATTGGATGGAATCAGACTCTATGAAGCCAAAGATGAGGAGCTGAACCAAGAAAGAAATTCAGCAAACTATAACTCCAAGGAAGAGCATTAAAGAAAACAAATTACAGGTACAAAGTCTATCAACTAGAGGATAGGAGATTCCTCCCCCAAGCAGGGGGCCTGATGAAGTCTATCTGGGATGGATCAGGGAAAAAAAGACCTCTCATTTTACCTGGTGGAGAGAGCAGCTAAACTCCAGGTCTCTTTCGCCCGGGAATCCCACTTGTGAACCTAGACACCACCCACCAGGCATAAAATTGAACAGATATTTCCCCCTACAAGTTCAAACTTCCAGTCCACTCCTTCCCCTTTGCATGGTGATCTGAAGTTCTGCCCCCTGCAGAGCGCAGAGTGTTTGATCTTGTCCTGAGAGATATTGGCATAGTGTGGACTGCCAACCATCAGGATGGAATCTGTGACTAACCGGGAAGAAAGAGGGTGAAGGAAGAATGGGACACTTGACGGGAGGAAGATCAGTCCACTGGTTATGACTATGCCCAGCCAGTGGTACTTTTGACTCTCAGTTTTGGCTGTGTCTGGCAGGACAAGGTGCAGAACCATTGGGTATGATGGCACCCACAGTGGGAGAGTGGTTGCCTCATGTGGACTGAGTTTGGCAGATAGGGCTGGTGCCCTGACCCTGCTGAACCTGCGAGAAGAGGCTTGATAGGCATGGACTGAAATGTGAGAGCAAGGGTGTGGCCCCCAGATTCCAAGAACCCTCCAGCAGTGGCTTACTGGGTGTAAACCAACTCCTGAGGGGTAGGGCATGGTCCACTGTCTCCAGCAGGGCTGGTGAGAAGAGGCTTATCAGGTGATGACTGAGACCTGAGGGCAGAGTACAGTGCCCTAACACTAACAGAGCCTGAGAACAGAGGCTTGCCAGGCAGTGGACTGAGACTGGCAGGTGGGAGCATGGTCCCTAGATTCCAAATGGTCTGGTAAGCAGAGGCTAGCTCTGTGTATACTGAGACCAGAGGGTGGCCTGGTGCCCTGACCACAACAGAGCCTATGAACAGAGGTTGTCCAGGCAATTGACTGAGACTGACAGGCAGGGGCATGGTTCCCTGTCTCCAACTGGTCTGGCAAGCAGAGTATATCTGGGTAAGGACTGAGATCCATGGCCAGGGGCATGGCCTCTGGCTTCAGCTGGGCCTGTGAGCAGAAAAGCAGACAACAGTGTGGACTGAGTCTGGCAGGAGGTAGTGTGGATCCCTGGCTCAAATTTTGCTGTTGGAGACCCTTGAATCTCTCTCTGTTGGGCAGGGTTTGCACTGCTGAGACAATTTGGTTGGAACCTGTGTTTGGAGATGTCCACTTGGGAGATTCTGAGGTTGACTTTTGAAGTTCTGTAGCAGAAATGAACTGAAGTGTGGGGGCTGGGTGCCACAGCTGTTTGCATCTAGATAGCTTGCACTATCTCACCAAGTAGGTCCTCAAAGTATCTGGCCAAAACTCTGAAAGGGGCCTTTGTAAGATTGTAAGAGATAAGCCACAATTACAAAGTCTAGAGCTTTGGTAAGGGGCTATCTCCACTACCTTGGAACCCCAATTCAATATCATCCTACCAGTTCTAATAACAAAATGGTGGAAAATAAACATGGTACGGACCCAACAGAAAATGCCATGCATAGACAAATGGTAGCAGTGTCAGAAATCGAATTCAGAATATGGATTGCAAATAAGATAAATAGAATGGAAGAAAAGATAAAAATTGAAAGTAGTTCTAATGCTGTCTCAAGAAATTAATGAATTCAAAGCCCAAGTCACCAAAGATATGGACATAATGAGAAAAGAGATAGCAGAGCTGAAGAAAACAAAAAAGTTAGTTGAGAAGCTCCAAAATACAGTAGAATCCCACAATAATACTGTTGACTGGGCAAAAGAAAGGATCTCTGAAACTAAAAACAAAGCTTTTGAATGTTCCCAAACACTCAAAGAGGCAGACAAATGGAGAGCAAAAATGATCATTCCATGAGAGAGCTGTGGGATCACTCCAAAAGATCAAACATTCATCTTATAAGAATTCCCGAGGGAGAAGAGGATGGCCCTAAAGGTACAGATGCTCTACTCCAAGAGATTTTGGAGGAGAATTTCCAAGTATTGCAAGAGATACAAAACAGATAGTAGACAGTTTCAGAAACCCAGCAAGACTTAATCCAAATAAAGCATCTCCTAGACGTATTGTGATTAACATTCCCAAAGTTAAGTCAAAGGAGAAAATCATTCAAGCAGCCAGATGTAAGAAAAGCATCACCTACAAAGAGGGAAATGTCAGAATGACTGCAGATCTCTAAGCTAAACATCTCAAGCCAGAAGATGGTCATCAAACTTAAACCTCCTAAAACAAAACAACTTCCATCCCAGGATCCTCTATCCAGCTAAACTGAGTTTCATTTGTGATGGAGAAATCAAATACTTTAATGACATAGACATGTTGAAGGAATTTGCCATAACTAAACCAGCTCTCCAGGATATTCTAAGAGCCACCCTCCACAACAACCAGCATAATGCTAATGCTCTACCTCCAAAGTAAACTCACCCAGAAAATTTTCAACAAATTTCCACAGTGGTGAAAGGATGAAAAATGTCCAGTGGACAGCCAAAAATTATGGCACACAAAACACAACCAGGCTTATCAATTCCCTCAATTAATGTGAATGGTTTAAATTGTCCTGTAAAGAGGCACAGGCTAGCTGACTGGATATGTAAACACAGACTAGATATCTGTTGTATACAAGAATCTTACCTTAAAGGATAAAAACACACTCAGGGTAAAGGGATGGAATTATATAATACAGGCAAATGGAAACCAGAAAAAAGCAGGGGTTGCAATTTTAGAAGTAGATACAATTGACTTTAAACAAACAAAGACAAAGAAAGATAAAAAAAAAGGTCACTTCAGTACATATTTGTCAAGGAAAACACCCAAAATGAAGAGATTTCGATAATTAACATTTATGAACCCTACCAGAATGCTCTTCAATTCACAAAGCAGACCCTAATGGATATGAACAACTTGATATCTTCCTGAACTATAATAGTTGGAGATTTTATTTTTTATTTTATTTTTATTTTTTTTGAGACAAGAGCCTCAAGCTGTCCCCCTGGGTAGAGTGCCGTGGCATCTCAGCTCACAGCAACCTCCAACTCCTGGGCTCAAACGAGTCTCCTGCCTCAGCCTCCCAAGTATCTGGGACCACAGTTGCCCACCACAATGCCCAGCTATTTTTTGGTTGCAGCCATCATTGTTGTTTGGTGGGCCTGGGTTGGATTTGAACCCACCACCTTGGGTGTACATGTCTGGCGCCTTAGTCACTTGAGCCACAGGTGCTGAGCCAATAGTTGGAGATTTTAACACGTCTTTGACAATTTTGGATAGATCCTCCAAGAAGAAGCTAAACAAAGAAATATTACACTTAAAACTAGCAGTAGAATAAATGGACTTTACAGACCTCTACAGAACATTTCACCCTAATAAAACTGAATACACATTCTTCTCATAAGTCCACAGGTTATCCTCCAAAATATATCATAACCTAGGACACAAATCTAACCTCAGCAAATGTAAACATATAGAAATTATTCTTTGTATCTTCTCAGACCACCAGGGAATAAAAGATGAACTCAACAGCAACAGGAATCTTCATACTGAAACAAAGTCATGGAAATGGAAACTAAATAACCTTAGATTGAATGATACCTGGATCAAACATGAGATTAAGAAGGAAATCACCAAATTTTTGGAACAAAATGATAATGAAGACACAAATTATCCAAACCTGTGGGATACTGCAAAGGCAGTCCTAAGAGGGAAATTTATAGCATTGGAAGCCTTCATCAAAAAAACAGAAGTAGAGGAAGCCAACAACTTAATGGAACATCTCAAGCAACTGAAAAAGGAAGAGAATTTCAACCCCAAACCAAGCAGAAGACAGGAAATAACCAAAATTAGGGCATAATTAAATGAAATTGAAAACAAAAGAATTATTCAGAAGATCAAAGGAACAAAAAGTTGGTTTTTTGAAAAAAATTTGGATATTACAAAACATATAAGAGTTATTGCTTCATTTTCATGTGTCAAGTGGCTGGAAATATGAAAAATTATTTTATAATGCTTGAAATTACAATAGCTTCCCAGATAACATGACATCAGAAAAGCCATACTTCTGACTGGATTCTAAATTCTAATTTCTTAAACTGAGATGTGTCAGGTTTGGTGTGTCAGCTTCTCCATCTGTAAAATTGAGATAACAACAAATGGCAGACATTCCTAATAAAATTCAGGTCCCTGAAGCATCACTATACAGACTGAACTCTGCAGAATTAATAACCCAGGCTTCAGACCTTCCTTAGCAGTTCCAGGGTGCATGTCTGTCTCAATAGACTCAGTGCCAGGCTAGACTTCCAGTCTTTGGTTCTAGAAATGCTCCAAATTGATTCAAATTGAAAATCAGTCCTTAGGTACCAAGACTAAGGATACAAAGTAGAAAGATATTCATCAGAACAGTATATCTACACCAAGCCTATAGGTTAGCTCTTGTGTACTCAGGCTTCAGGCAAATCTCCACAGGCTCAGGTAGAAGACCAGGCACAATGGCTCAAGGTCAGAACCTACCACCCAAAAACCCATGGCTGCTTTAGTATTATGCCAGCTCCAGGCTCCAGACCTATTCTGTATCCTCAGGCTAAGTAAAGCTAAAGCCAGAAACTATGTCAACCAATTGAGGGTCAAGGTCCATCTTCACAGACGTGGGTGCTAGCTGGACACCTGTGGACCAAGAATAAGAAACAAACCTAAACACCTACTCTCCCAATGACCCCTCATAGATTTCAAACTCAGACCTGTTCTCACAGAATTAGGTTCCAAACTCACACCAAAGGTTGGCCAGACACCAGTGATTTGGGGCTCAGATCCTCGAGAGTGGACCCAGACACCATATCCAAGCAAGCACCAGAGTAGTAACTTGTGACAATATAGTCCCTGTAGACTCCTTCTTCACATTAACTCCATGTACCTGGGTCAACTATTATGGGCTCAGGTTTATTCCCAAGGATCTGGTCAACTCATACCTATCAGTGGATCTATGTTTTAAGTCTAACCCTATGGATCCTTCCAGTCTCATTCAACTGCCAATTCAAGTACCAGATAAGTGTGTCTGAGGGCTCCAGCAGTAATTTCACCCCTAAAATATGCCAGTCAAACATCTCAGACTCTATGGATAGTCTAATAAGTAAAGGGATTTCCAGAAAAACTAGTCTTCAAAGACTGAAATAAAGGTACTTCATTAAACGTACAGACAAAGGTGCCAGTGTATGGGCAGAGGTAATCTGGTGCCTCTCCTATAGAGGACTGGAAGGAGAAAAAAGCTGTCCTGCAGTCTTTGTTTCTTAGACTTGACTGCTCACTCACTGGACTTCCCTTGCTTGGATGAGCAAGGGAACTCAAACTGTGTCAGGCAGCTGAGACTAAATGGTAAGCAGGGTGAAGCTCCACCAGCGTGGCTATGAGAATGCTGCCACTGTGAGAAAGCCCCATGGGAGAAACAGTCCGTGGGGTCCTAGTGCAAAGCAAGCTAAGGTGTGCATGTTGAACTCTGGCATACATCCTTGGTGTGATTTGAGTGCCCCGCCTCCTGACAAAAGACACTTTATTAGGGGGCACTATTTGAAAGGTCAAGACAAGCCACCTAAGAGATATGGTGAGAGCTTTGAAATCCTAAGTCCACAGGGACTGAGTGATGGAGGAGTAGATCAGGAGGACTTGTCTGGGGTTCCTGTGAAACTAGAGAGTGACTTCTAGCCTCCAATATTACACAGCAAAAACAGTATGTTTGTCCTCCAGCTCCTAAAACCACACCACCACCTAGCGTCCAGAAAATATGACAATATATATGTGTATCTGTGTGTGTGTGTGTGTGTATCTATTATCTATCCATCTAATCTATCTACCTACCTATATATCTTATATAGATATACTTACATATATATTTAATCTCTGTTTTGATTTTTTCATAGTTTATTTTTTTTTATTTTACTTTTTTTGTTTTTGCTATTGTTATTTGTTTTGTTTTGTTTGACTTGGTTTAGGTGTATTTTTATTTTTTTTATCTTTACTTTCTTCAATAGCAAGTGCTCCTCCATTTTGGTTACAGTTTGTCAGTCCTTTGTATTATTTAATTCCTTTTTATTTTTCTTCTTTTTTTCCTCCTTTAGCAGAGATTTTTCTACTTTTCTCATCTTATCCACATAAATTTCCCATACAATATCTAAGATATCCTTTTCTTTTCTTCAGCTTATATAGTTGTATTTTTAATTTAATTATTTTTTGTCTTTTTTCTATTTAGTCAAATACACATAGATCATGAATACATTCATGCCTATGTGGGGTACAATGTGCTGATTTGTTTTTTTTATATAATCTGTTGTGGTTGATTTAAATCAATCAACATAGCTTTTGATTGCTTCGTTTATTTCTTTTCTTTTCTCTCAGGGCTGAGGATCATGGTATTGGTCTTGCCAGGGGGTCATGACAATGGTCTGACCCAAGCAGGCCATGAGCTTATAGTTAGTCTAGGGTGTCCCTCTATCTTTGGCATTTAAAAAGACAGTATTGGTAGGTCCCCACTGTGACATATTGCTGATTTTTACCTCTATTTTGTGGAGGAGGGGGTCTTGTGTTTGCCCAGGCTGATAATGAGATTCTGACCTCAAGGGATCCATCCAGCCTGGCCTGCTAAAATCCTACAGTTGTGGGTACAGGTCAAAGCACCCTGCCAAACACTGCCCTTTCTCCTGTATCTCTCTATCCCTCTTTCTGTCTTTCTTCTCCTGTATTCTTCAACTCTCTCCCTTCACCGCCTTCTTTATATTCTTCTCTACATATTTTCCTTCCTTTTGTCCATCATGCTCATCACCCATCTCTTCCTTTTGGTCTTATACCTAAAGGCCACTTCAACACCTAAGCTGAGAGACAAGGTAATTTAAAGCAAGGAAGTCAGTGAGGAAGTGAGAAATAATAAAACACATGAGGAAAAAGCACCACAAAATTTCTGGCAATATGAAAAACCAGAAAAAAGCAACCCCTTCAAGACATCATAACATAGCCATGGCAATAAGACCCACCAATAGATTTACTGGGAATGACAGAAAGGAAATTCAATATATGGATGGCAAAGGCAATATAGGGAATTGATAAGAAAATGGAAAAACAGAACCAAAAATTGGAGGAAGATATGAAGAATGTAGAAAGGACTTGGTGGAGGTTAAGGGATTGAAAGAGTCAATCAAAGAAATTAAGGATGCAGTAGAAAGTATCAATAATGGATTAGACCATGGACATTAAAGTATTTCACAAGTTGAGAATAAAGCTCTCAATCTCAAGGAGGTAAAAAGAGGCAGAAAATAAAAGAGAGACAAAGCAGTTCAGTCACTCACAGAATTATGGGGCTTCACAAAATGTTTAAACAAATGAATTATAAGGATTTCTAAAGGGGAAGAATAACATCCCAAAGCAATTGAGGCCCTCCAGGAGGCTATGATAAGCAAAAATTTCTCAAGTATCATCAAAGATTCAAATACATTTCTTTCAAAGGTATATCAAACCCCATGTCATGTCAACATGAATATCTCATCCCCAAGACACATTGTAATGAAACTGTCCAAAGTGAAGATGAAAGAGAAAATTCCACAGCCATCCAGGAGTAAGCACCAGTTGACACACAGGGGCATATCTGTCAGGGTGACAGCCGTCTTTTCATCTGAAACTTTCCAAGCCAGAAGAGAATGGTTATCTAACTTCAGCATTCTTAAACAATTTTTAGTCCACACTTCTATATCCAGCTAAACCAAGATTCAAAATCAATGGATAAATCAAATATTTTACTTACATGCAAAAAATTGAGGCAATTGGCTCGGCACCTGTGGCTCAATGGGCTAAGGCGCCAGCCACGTACACCTAAGGTGGCGGGTTCGAATCCCCAGCCCAGGCCCGCCAAACAACAATGATGGCTGCAACCAAAAAATGGCCGGGCATTGTGGCGGGCGCCTGTGGTCCCAGCTATTTGGGAGGCGGAGGTAGGAGACTCTCTTGAGCCCAAGGTTGCTATGAGCTGTGATGCCATGGCACTCTACCCAGGAGGATAGCTTGAGGCTTCGTCTCAAAAAAAAAAAAAAAAGAGGTTCAGTGTAATGGAGACTGATACTTCTAGGATGAAGCAGAGATAGTGAAGGGCTCTATGAACTGTGAAAGTCATGGGGCGGGGGGGAGTTATTCAAAGATATGATCTCTCTGATGGGGGAAGAAGAGAAGAAGAGTTGGCCTTCAAGCTGAGTTGGAAGATAACTGTGTAAACAGAGGTGTAGGCAGGTTTTGTGCAGCTGGTGTCTGTAAGACAGACTCCTTGAATGCCTGAGTAAAGATTTGGACTTTGTCTCTGCCACCACATAGGTGCTGGAAGATGAGGCCCGGGAGCAGGGTCGAGGCATCCATGTCATTGTCCTCAACCAGGCCACGGTGAGGTTCCAGGGGTAGAGGACCCAGAAAACTGAAGCTGGGCTCTCCTTGTGGATTAGTGATGACACTAACTCATAAGAGATGTGTTCCCTGCCAGGGCCATGTAATGGCAAAGCGCGTGTTTGATACATACTCACCTCATGAGGATGAGGCCATGGTGCTATTCCTCAACATGGTGGCACCAGGACGAGTGCTCATCTGTACTGTCAAGGTCAGTGATTCAGCCCTGGCCTTGGCCCCCATGTCCTTAGCTCCAACCCTCGTCATGGCCTAGGTTCTATACCCCTAATATAGTTGGAAGATCCTTTGGAAAAAGTTGACTTAGATTCCAGTATTAGCTTTGTCATTTTTTATTAATTCAGCAAATAATTATGGGGTACCTACTGTTTGCCAGCTACTGCTCTGGGTATTGGAGATACAGTGGGAAACAAAGTCCCTACCTATGGAGCTTACATTACAGCTGGATGGATCAACAGAAAACAGCCAGATAAATAAATGTATAATGTCAGGATATAACTTATATGAAGAAAAAATAAAACAAGAATGACAGGGATGCACTTTAGAAAGGGAAGAACTCTGTAAGGAGATGATATGGGAGCAGAAAAGGCTGGAGGAAGAGAGAAATGAGCCAAATGAGTATCTGGAGGAAGAGCATTCTAGGTAAGGCCAAATGCAGTGGCTCACACCTGTAATCCTAGCACTCTGGGAGACCAAGGCCGGTGGATTGTTTTTAGATCAGGAGTTTGGGCTTGGCGCCTGTAGCTCAGTGGTTATGGTGCTAACCACATACAATGGAGCTGGCAGATTCAAATTCAGCCCAGGCCAGCTAAACAACAAGGACAACAATAGCCAGGCATTGTGATGGGCTACTTGGGAGGCTGAGGCAAGAAAATCGCTTAAGCCCAAGAGTTGGAGATTGCTGTGAGCTATGATGCCACAACACTCTTCTGAGGGTTACTTAGTGAGACTCTGTCAAAAAAAAAAAAATCAGGAGTTTGAGACCAGCCTCAGCAAGAGCAAGACACCATCTCTAAAAAATAGCCAAGTGTTGTGGTGGGAACCTGTAGTCCTAGCTACTCGAGAAGCTGAGGCAAGAGGATTGCTTGAGCCTAAGAGTTTAAGGTTGATGCCACAGCACTCTACTGAGGGTGACAAAGTGAGACTCTGTCTCAAAAAAATAAAGTATTCTAGGTAGAATGGCAAGTACAAAGGCTCCAGAGAGGGAAGGTGCTTGGCATGCTTGAGGAATGGCAAAGATGCCAGTGGGGCTGGAGCAGAATAAGGGAGGAGAGGAGGAGAGTGGTGGGAAAAGAGGAGAGGTGGCAGGGGAGCAAGATTGAATGGGAGCAGAGTAAGGACTTCTTAGCTGGGTGACCTTGGATGATTCTCAGAATCTCTCTAAGCTGTTAGTTTTTTTATCTATGAAAGAGAATAACCATAGAGGGTTGTTATGATAATTTAATGAGCTGATTTAAATAAAGGCTTTATGTAGTGCTTGATACATAGTTGGTGCACCGTGAGGCCTAGGTTTCTTGGAACCATGCCAGTCAGGCTGATTGCCTTCTCTGGTTCCCCCAGGATGAGGGCTCCTTCCACCTCAAGGACACGGCCAAGGCTCTGCTAAGGAGCCTGGGCAGCCAGGCTGGCCCTGCCCTGGGCTGGAGGGACACCTGGGCCTTCGTGGGACGAAAAGGAGGTGCCGGCACCAGAGTCCATTTGCTCTATAATATCAAGGGCTTGGGAGGAGCAGCACTCCAGGAGATGGGTTGGAGTAGGGGGCAAATAGGAGCTAGTGACAGTGGTTGGATGAAAGTGGGCAGGGAGATGGGAAGATGACCCAAAACTGGAGTCTGGGCCCCCATGACTCCTCATCCTTCATTCCTGCCCTCTGCCAGGTCCTGTCCTTGGGGAGAAGCATTCTAAGTCACCTGCCCTCTCCTCCTGGGGGGACCCAGTCCTGCTGAAGACAGATGTGCCACTGAGCTCAGCTGAAGGTGGGGTTAGTGGCGCCTGGCCTCTGAGGCAATGCCTGGACTCGGGGTGGGCATTTAGATCCTCTTTATGGAGACTATTCCCTTGACTTTGTGCCTGAGACTCTTCAAACCACGCTGGCCTCGTGCCTCCAACCTGTCAACCTCATTCCTCTCTCAGAGGCAGAGTGCCACTGGGCAGACACAGAACTGAACCGTCGCCGCCGGCGCTTCTGCAGCAAAGTTGAGGGATATGGGAGTGTGTGCAGCTGCAAGGATCCCACACCCATCGAGTTCAGCCCTGACCCAGTGAGTGGGGCCTTAGGCAGTAAGGTTTGAATTCCTTTCCAGCTTAGCAAGGGGAACCCATCAAAGTTCCAGAATGGGTTTTCCCTATCCCAACCTGGCAGGGAACCAGGAACTAAGGATTTATGTTGAGTTCTGAAAGACAGGGTAGAAGGAAATGGGCAGGCCATGTGAGCAAGACCCAAGGTTGGAGTTGGGTTGAGTGTATGGAGAAGCCAGAACAGGGAAGACCCTTTTCCCCTTCCCTGTCTACTTTGGAATCTGCCCCCAGCTCCACCCAAGAATGCTTCCCTTAGTGGAGATCTCAGTTTGACAGAAGAGTAAGTCAAAAGTTAAAAGCTATTTCTCTCATAGCTCCCAGACAACAAGGTCCTCAATGTGCCTGTGGCTGTCATTGCAGGGAACAGACCCAATTACCTGTACAGGTGAGCCTGGAAGTGGGCTGCATTCAGCACTGCTTAGGTGCTTAGCAAGTGGGAGGGTACTTAGCTCACCGACCAGCAGGAGAAACTCTTGATGTGGGCAGATTCAAGGCCCATTCACCTATGTGGATAAACATGGGGGGTCTGGACCCATCTATAAACACAGGAGAGCTCTGAGGTGGGGGGCACAAAAAGTTCCTAACCCATCCCTGGGCTCCCTAGGATGCTGCGCTCTCTGCTGTCAGCCCAGGGGGTGTCTCCCCAGATGATAACAGTTTTCATCGATGGCTACTATGAGGTCAGTGGGGCTTGGGGGGCCTTGGGTGGAGCCAGAGCACAGGGCTGTGGGTGACTGAGCACATTCATTTTCAGTGGCAATGATTGCCGAGGACTGACAAGGGAGATAGCCCAGGCAAGGGCTGTGAAATGTGAAGGTAGAGGTAGGCAAGGGAAAGTGGCCTCACATAGTGACCAGTGGTCATGGCCCCCAGGAGCCGATGGATGTGGTGGCACTGTTTGGTCTGAGGGGCATCCAGCACACTCCCATCAGCATCAAGAATGCCCGCGTATCTCAGGTACTGCCTAGGCGAGGCTGGGAGGGGCAGACCCCTGGCCCCACCTGCTACTCCAGAGCTCAAATGCCCTATTCCCACTTTCCTCCCAGCACTACAAGGCCAGCCTCACTGCCACATTCAACCTGTTTCCGGTGAGTAACAAGGATACAACTCTGAGGCCTGAGGAGGGGAAACATGGGCATAAGATCTAGTCCTGTAATGTAGCAACTTCTTCCTTTCATTGGGCCTTGTCCTCCTGATCTGGAAAATGGGGGTAGTGCCGCCTGAAGAAAGAAGGGAAGGTGGAGGACACCACAGGGTGAAGAGGCCCTGAGAATCATAAGTCCCCCTTTTCCCACAGGAGGCTAAGTTTGCTGTGGTTCTGGAAGAGGACCTGGACATTGCTGTGGATTTTTTTAGGTGAGGTCCCTGGGTCTCCAGGCAAGAAGGCAGTGGGGTATTTTGGGAGCTTTCTGGAGGAAGCAACCTCAGAATGGGGAAAAAGCCTGAGTACAGATAGGATGGTAAGTGCTGGGACTAGAGTAGAAGGTAAAAAAGATAAATGTAAACAGCAGAGATTTTGGGGAAAGAGACTTCACTCCTGAGTCTCAGCTCCAGCTCTTCCTGCATCACTGTGACTGGGTTTGTCCTTAAGCCTTTCTGAACTCTTCACACCCTCTCTCTCAGTTTCCTGAGCCAATCCATCCACCTGCTAGAAGAGGATGACAGCCTGTACTGCATCTCTGCCTGGAATGACCAGGTAGGCTGGGTGGCTCGGGGTTAGCAGGCAGGTTTGTTGAGGCCCTGAGCTAATATATCCCCACTGTCCCCAGGGGTATGAACACACGGCTGAGGACCCAGCACTACTATACCGTGTGGAGACCATGCCTGGGTTGGGCTGGGTGCTTAGGAAATCCTTATACAAGGAGGAGCTTGAGCCCAAGTGGCCCACACCGGAAAAGGTACTCAGTTGGGTAGGGTGCATGGGCTGGAGTCCCCTCCCAGCTCAAGATGTCTTAACCTTCATATTCTTCCGTGCCCGCCAGCTCTGGGACTGGGACATGTGGATGCGGATGCCAGAACAACGCAGAGGCCGAGAGTGCATCATCCCTGATGTTTCCCGATCCTACCACTTTGGCATTGTTGGCCTCAACATGAACGGCTACTTCCATGTGAGTGGTGGGCAGTGGTGGGGCACCATATGGCGTGATGGTCAAGAGCATGGACTCAGGAACATCCTAGCTCTACCCCTTGCTAGGCATGTAACCTTGGGGAAATAACTATTCTGTTCTCACCTCAATTTCTTTATCTGTAAAATAAGGATAGAAATACTACTCTCTCTAGAGTTAATGAGGTTTAAATGAGTTAATATATGTAAAATTCTTTGAATTGTAACCATTATATAAGGGTTATATGGTATTATTTTTATTTTTACTATTCTTAGCACTAGACTGTGGGTGTGGGAGGGTATTTCTGCCTCTAAGCACTAGTCCAGCCCTACAAGCTCTACTCTCTCCTTTCCTTATAAGCCCAAGGAAAGCAAGGAGGTCCCCAGGACCCCACACCCCATTTGGTTGTGTCCAGAGGGCCACTGTCTAGTTATAGCAAGGGAGGCATTGAGCCAGTCTGGCCCAAACGAATGGCTAGCATCCAGCTTGGAACTTCCTAGAAGCCAGAAAAACACTCAGAAGCTGGCTAATACAAGAGCCCCATTTGTCTCCTAAAGAGAGCAGGCAGTTATCTCAGGTCACTCTCAGTACCTGAGTCATGGCAGTTTCTTCCTTCCCAGCTCCGTCTGTTCCTTTATCCATCAGCCCCTATAGCGCCTATTCCTGGCTTCTGTGGCTCTAAAACGGCAGGCTAAGGGAGAACCACTGGAGACAGTAACTAGATCATGGGACAGTAGTGTGGTGTGAGCTGCCCACAGGAGCATGAGCCCTCTGGTAATGGGGGAGCCCAAACTGAAGTTAGTTAAGAGCTTGCCTAGGATGGTGCAAAGAGAGAATGGGGGAAATAGGAGGAAATGAGAGGGTTCTTTATTAGGTCCAGGATTCATTTATATGTCTTGTAGATAGATGTGTGGTGGGCCAAAGAGTGGTGGGCCAGTGTGAGGCCCTGACTTTGGCCCTCACACCCACTCCAGGAGGCCTACTTCAAGAAGCACAAGTTCAACACAGTTCCAGGTGTCCAGCTCAGGAACGTGGACAGGTAGGGGCTGACTGCAGGGCATGGGGAAGGATATTATCTACAAGACTTGATGACCAGGCTCGGCGCCTGTGGCTCAGTCGGCTAAGGCGTCAGCCACATACACCTAAGGTGGCGGGTTCGAATCCCCAGTCCAGGCCCGCCAAACAACAATGATGGCTGCAACCAAAAAATGGCCGGGCGTTGTGGTGGGCGCCTGTGGTCCCAGCTACTTGGGAGGCTGAGGCAGGAGACTCGCTTGAGCCCAGGAGTTGGAGGTTGCTATGAGCTTTGATGCCAT
>CAUYQV010068036.1:0-44222 GCA_963574575.1 Galagoides demidoff | reverse complement strand
TTTTTTTTGAGACGGAGCCTCAAGCTATCTCCCTGGGTAGAGTGCCATGGCATCACAGCTCATAGCAACCTCCAACTCCTGAGCTCAAGTGAGTCTCCTGCCTCAGCCTCCCAAGTAGCTGGGACCACAGGCGCCTGCCACAATGCCCGGCCATTTTTTGGTTGCAGCCATCATTGTTGTTTGGCAGACCCGGGCTGGGGATTCAAACCCACCACCTTAGGTGTACGTGGCTGGTGCCTTAGCCGATTGAGCCACAGGCGCCGAGCCGTGATACATATTTTAAAAAAAAAAAGAATTTTTTATGTTTACCCACATATTTACCATTTGTGAAGATTGTTTTGGGAGCATCATTTCCCTTTAGCCTGAAAACTTTCTTATACACTTGTTGTGTAGTACAGACAGCAACCAGTCTTAGCTTTCATTTATACGAAAATGTGTTTACTCTGCATTCAGTTCTGAAAGATATTTTTACTAGATACAGAATCCTAGTTCTGGGTTTTAAAACTTTCTTTGAACACTTTAAAATATTGTTCCTTTTGCCCTTTGTTTTATGATGTTTTCCCCCCATGAGATGTCAGCCAGCCATTATCTGTATCGTTTTCTTGTGTATAAGGTGTTGCTTTACTCTGATGCTTTCAAGATTTTCTTTTTGTCTTTGGGTTTCAGTGTTTTGGCTAAGATGTACATAGGTGTAGTTTTCTTTTTATTTATCCTGTTTGAGGTTGACTGAGATTCTTGAATTAATAAATGTATGCCTTTTACCAAATTTGATAATTTTTTGGTCATTATTTTTGAAAAGCTTTTTATGCCCCATTCCTTCTCTTTCTCTCTTGCTGAGACTCTCTTTACATGTATGTTATACCTACTGTTCCTTGTTTTCTCACAACTTCATGAGGTGCTCCTTTTTACCTTTTTAAATTGTTTTTCTTTGCTTTTAAGCTAGATAATTCTCATGATCTATTTTCACATTTATTTTTTCCTTTTTCATTTCCTATCTATTATTAAGCCTCCCAATGCATTTTTTAATTTTCAGCATTTTTTAATTCCAGTGTTTCCATTTGATTCTTTTATATTTTTCTGTTTCTGTGTTGTGGTTTTTCTATCTGCTGTTCATTATAAGTGTATTTTTTGTATATAGTTGAACATAACTATAATGGCTGCTTTACAGCTTTTGTTAATTCCAGCATATAAGTATCTTGGGGTTGGTCTCCACCAATAGTCATTTTTCTTATATGTGAGGTATACTTATGTTTCTTCTTGTGTCTTGTACTTTTGCACTGTGTTTGTGTTGTGAAGATACACTGTAGAGACTCTGGATTGTCTTATGTTACTCTGTAGAGTATTGCTTTGTGTTTTAGCACACAATTAACCTGATTTATTTCGAATTCTAAATTCTTTTCCCTTGCAGTGGGTAGTAATTAAAATGTCTGCTTAGTTTTTCTGAACCTTAGCTAGGCTTTTGGTGTCCACGCAAAATATCCTTAGATTAAGAAAGGCTAGAGATTGGGGCAGAATTTATATGTAGAATTTGAGGCTCACCTCAGTGACTCTCTCCTTTCTAGTATTTCTCTCTTCACTGTCTTGCTACTATTACCCCGAATTTTGTCTTCTTATTTCTTAGCTAGTAGAATATCTAGGCAAAATTTATCCATCTTCTTATGGCATCAACTAGGATTGCTCTCAGATAAATAAATAAATAAATAAATTAAAAAAAAATAAAATATTGGCAGTTATCCAGTGCCGAGAATCAAGAATCTCAGCAAACCCCACATATGATAAATAAAAAGAAAACTATATACCTATGCATCAAAAACTTTAGAAGAACTTATGACCAAAAAATTACCAAATTTGGTAAAAGGCATATATATATATATTAATTCAAGAATCTCAGTCAATCCCAAACAGAATAAATAAAAAGAGAACTATGCCTATGTACATCTTAGCCAAAACACTGAAACCCAAAGACAAAAAGAAAATCTTGAAAGCATCAGAGTAAAGCAATACCCAAGAAAACAATAAATACTCTTCCTCTAAATATTGATCACCTCCAGGTTGTGCCTGCTGTTGGCCTTTCTCAAACGGCTTAAAGTGTGTGTGTGTGTGTGTGTGTGGTCTGTCCAGAGCTTATAATTGGTACGTTGGGAGGATTGGTCTAATATGAGCTACTCTGCTATTACTAGAAATGGAAACTTGTCATTTAATCTTGACTAACAATCTTATGGCTTAATTTATTTTCTATTTTGTTAAAATAATGTAGTAAAGACACTGATAAGAAATGCTTAGTTTAGCATCTGAAATGCTGCCAGTGTTTATAAAATATTTAATTGTAATAACGAAAGCACAGTTATTTTAAAATCCTGATTTTAATAAATGCTCTGGTTATAGAGCTCTAAGGATAATATTTCTTTGAAAATTGGATAGTTTCCCCAGACAAGAAGCTTTAGAATAACTGAAAAATCTAAAAAATCTTTTTCTAGTTATATGTACTTTTCAACTTCTATAGAACAATGGAAACTCTTCTTATTTTGTCCTCTTCTAAACGTCACCCTCCAGAATCTCCTTTATAATTATTTGTTCAAAGTGTGGGTGCTGACATAGATTTTAAAGTTTGTAGAAAACTGGTACAAGAGTAGAGTTGGGTAGAAAAAATAGAGAATTTTCATTACTTTGTGGCATGATCTTGGAAGGATTCTCCTTGTCTGTATTTTTGGTGCAGACCTGACATAAAATGCTTAAGAATTAAAAAAAAAAATCCCATTTTGGCTATCTCCACAGTATATCACATCGCCCTGTGAAATCTGTCATGTTTTCTTTGGACAATCTCTCATTCCATTTGACTGATTAGTATTTAGGTCCCCATGGAGCACTAGGGTTAGTGCCACTGTTGGGATTCAAGGAAAGATGATAAAATACTTCTGACTCTGTTCAGCAATGAATCCTGATGTGCTAAGGCTCCCCAAATTTTCTGTATTTTAAAATATATAAAATGAGCAGGGTCTCCTGGTATTTTAACTGTGGTTAAACTTGCTTGGATGACAAAGATTTGTGAGCAACTGCAGATGTATATCCTGCCAAACCACTGATCCAAAAGCTAGGAGCTATGTTGTTCAAATTAGGAAAGCATCTAACAAAAAATGTGAATCTTTTGGCTTTACAAAATATAAAAATGACGAATAAGCATTTTATTATTAGAGCTAAACATGAATTTTTTTTGTTTGTTTTTTGAGATGGGGTCTTGCTCTGTTTTCTGGGACCCATCATAGCTCACAGGAGCATCCAAGTCCTGGGCTCAAGCGATCTTCCTGCCTTAGCTTCTCAAGTAATTGGGGCTACAGGAGTGCACCACCATGCCTGGCTAATATTTTTTACTTTTTGTAGACACAGAGTCTCACGTTTGCCCCGGTTGGTCTTGGACTCCAGGGCTTATGCAATCCTCTCACCTTGGTCTTGCTAAGGGCTAGAATTACAAGTATGAGCCACTGTATCCAGCCTATATGAAAATTTTAATTGGTTTGTCAGTGTGTGTTTTGTTAATTTACTGATTAAATTTATTTTTCAAAATATTGTTCTGTTTTATGTAATTTTGGATTGATGTTTTGTCGCATTCCTTCAATAATGGTAAGCCAAGGGTTCTATGTTTTAGTTATTTGTTTTGTATATTTTGGAGTTAAAAGGTATCTAAATGTTTATAAAGTGTTGGGAAAAAAATTAAAGCAAAAAATAGCTGAAGAAAAGTATGTTCTTCAACTTTTAAGTGATCATAACTTGCCAGGTAACTAAGATATTTTCTAGTCTTTATCAAGGTTTGTGAGGTCCCAGAACCTGGGTCAGAGTGTGGTGGGGTGTGGTAGGAGTAGGACCTGAACACAGTCTGTTAGTGGCCCCCTGAGGGAAGGTCTTATCCCTCTGAATTACCTCTTATAAAAGACATTTATTGTTTGTGGTCACCAGCATATGCTTAAAGGAAATACTTTTCTGCTTCATTGCCAAGAAAATATTGGCATTGAATAAAGAAAATTAAGTAATATATATTTTGTATTCTCAACAAAAGATAGATATGAAGATGAAGTCACAGGTAAGCTGGGCAGCAGTGATCAGGGTCTCATTTTCTTAGCTACTACTTACTTTATGTGTGATTTAATGGAACCCCAAGAGCTACATGAGAAATTTTAACTTATTTTCTTTTTTTAATTTAATTTTTACTATATCATGAATGTATACATTTATAAACGCCTTCTTTCTCATTTCCTCATTTTTTTGTTATTTTAGAACAAAGGAAGATGAAATTTAGATAGCATAGAATTGGATTTGCTAGAAACCAATTGGAAAGGGGTTTTTTCCTTCAGTGGAGGTGGTTGTTGTTTTTTTGACCAAAAGGAAACTTTACATAATCTTGCAAGGAACACATATTTAGATAAAGATATAAAATAAAAGTCCAAAATAGATCTAGCATTATTTTAAAATTAGCTCCAAATATATTTTAATTTTTCTAGCCAGCCCCACCGAAAGGCAGAACTTCTCAATGACACCAATCACATTCTAAGCCGGCCTCTAGGACAGAGGGTGACCTCAGATTCAGATTTGCTCCTCAAGCCACCACCAGAACACTATGTGCCAAAGCCATTTCAGTGACATATTTTCCTAGGGGGTAGGGACACAAGTCATCGTCACTTATAGGACTCACTCTCCAGGCATAAAGAAAAATTCATCTTTATCAGCTATGAGTAAAAATATACTAAGTAACAAAGAATAATAAGGGCAGCTAACACTTTGAAATTCTCTGTGTGTCAGGCATTATGTTAGCATTTCACTGTGCTGTGTTATCTAATCCTCATACCCCACAGGTAAGTATCACTATTATGCCTATTTTAAAATGGGGTCACTGGCCAGGAGCAGTGGCTCACGCCTATAATCCTAGCACTCTGGAAGGCTGAGGTGGGTGGATTGCCTGAGCTCATGGGTTTGAGACCAGCCTGAGCAAGATCGAGCGAGACCCCTGCCTCTAAAAATAACCTGGTGTTGTGGCAGGCACCTATAGTCCCAGCTACTTGGGAGGCTGAGGCAAGAGAATCACTTAAACCCTAGAGTTTGAGGTTGCTGTGAGCTATGACTCCAGGGGACTGTACCAGGGATGATAAAGTGAGACTTTGTCTCAAAATAAATAAATAAATAAATAAATAAATAAAAAAATGGGGAACAAAAAAAAAAAATGGAGACACTAATACTTAAAGTGGTTGCCAGGTGATCTTTAGGAGAGTCAGGCTTTAATCCCAGAGCAACCCTTTTACAAAGTTCTTTTCAGTAACTTCCATATCCTCTTTAATTATCAATACAACTTATTAAATTCAATTGATTCATAGATCAATGAAATTAATCAAAATAATATGATTTGTATAGCAAGGGAAAATGGTTGAGTCATCTTATATGGAAACAAAAGAAACTGCTCCAATAATATCAGGTTACTCTGTTCAACTTAAATTTCTGCTTGTGTGTAGTGGCAGGCAGTCCCTGGCAGGGCAGTTCTCCACAGTGTCATCTGAAGATCCTTGGAGGAAGGTTCTTTTGGTAAGAAGAGCCTCTTCTTCTCGTGTGGTCAAACCCAATTCCATAATGAGACACACATTATTTATTTATTTATTTTTCTGATCTCTCAAGAATGTCTAGTGGAGATTTCCAGAGGGTACCTGTGTGACATCCCAGCAGATTAAAAGCAGATATGAGAATGTCTCTGCAGTCTATTAAGCTGCACATGAAGATAGATTTATGAAAGCATAAAACAATACTACTCTTCTCTCCAAATGATTTTTGTTTTAGAAAATATAATGATTTAAAAACAAATATATGTTATGTGATCGGTTCATTATTTTTATTTTTAAATTAATAAATATTTGAAAATTTTCAGTTTTAATGTTTAATATGATAAATATCAATAGATATAACCCACATAAACAAAAACTTACTGGGATCATTTACTTTTAAGAGGGTGAATGGGTCTTGAGACCACAAAGTGTGAGAACTGCTGTTCTAGTTTTATTTAAAATTTAGATGGAGAGGGATGCTGGGTTAACTGTTAAACTATTATTTTCCCCTTTCTTTTAATTGCTTTCCACTGAAGGCACTTACTGCATCTCATAAGATATATTTCTCAGTGCAAGGGGACTGTGGACTCTCTCTACACACTTTCCTGCTATAGATGACACCTTTTGGATCATTGTCCCAACTCATGGTGCCTCATCATGATAGGACCTTGGTGGCCTTACCTGTGTCATGGACACCAACCTCCTGTTCCTATTGGTTGTTGCAGAATAAAGCCATAATAAGTCAGTTGGATTTTTATGGCTAGGAATTTGGTGCTAGGATTTAGTGATCTCTGTTAACTCCTTCTTTATGGCTGAGCTGAGGTGGCAAAAACTCAAGCGGGAGGGAAGTGCCTGGAGAAGGATGGCCTGGAGAGAGGAGGCAGCAGGGGACCAAGAGACAGGGACCGGTGGAAAGGGAATGCTGTCTGTGCTTCTGGGGGCCTTCCAGGTCTTGGCTATGGGCTGTTGTGAAGCTTGGCTGCTTTCAAGGTTCACAGAATTACTGCTTGAACCTTCAAATAAATTTCCCCTTTCAGTTAAGGTAGCTCAAGTTGATTGCTGTTATTGTCAACCCAACAGACCTTAACTAAAACACTCCATTTCTGAAAAGTTTTAATTCTTGTAGAGGCTGGATGTGTTACTCTTATTAAAGATACAATTGAAAGTATCTTATAAAAATGGAAAATAACTTATTATAAGGGAAAGAACAGGAACATTAGTAAGGAGATAGATCAAATCACCCCTACTTGAAATTTTAGCAATGTTTATAGACATCACTGGCTTCAGAAGGACAAGCAAAATTTGGGAGATGGGTGATCTGCCAGTGAAATGCAAAAGAGCCTGTCTTTTATTGATTTACCTAGTTACACAATTCACTGCTCTGCTGAACTGGAGTGTGGTTGGGAGCAAATCATAGACAGATCTGCTGGCCGAACCACTCTATGTTGGCATTACCAAGGTAGTTTTCACTAACTCTTTAGGGCCACATCTGTCATACTCATCAGTGTATCCCTAAGAACTGAGAGTGATGTCCGGTGACAGAATGGAAACTCAACAATGTTTTCTGAACAAATTTTTGTTTTAAATGGTCATTGAGGAGGTTTACCTGATCAAATATTGTGTAAGTTAAAATATTATTAAAATTTTATTTTGATTACTATTTATAAAGTTCAAATTTGCAGCACAGTTTTCACTGAGATAAAACAATTTCTTTTTTCTCGTTAGAAGCTCTGTCTTGGCAAGTCTTTCTTCACATATTCTCTCTCTCACTCATGAGCCATCTGGAGTTTTATTGCTAGAAGCAGTATCAGCTTTGTCCTTGTCTCAGACTAATCCTTACAAAATCTTCTTTTATAATTCCTGGATCCTTGTAAATAATTACTGGATCCTCCTAGTGCTAAAATGACATGTGGTTTGCAAGTGGAGTAGCAGGAAATTAAGACCAAAAGAGCAATTGAGACCTGATTTTGGAGAGATTTGAAGTCCTGGTTAAAGAGTTTAGGCTTTATCTTGTAAACAATAGAATGCTTTGGAAGAGTATTAGAAGTTCTTCTCACCTAAATAAGCGTAGCATTTAGGAAGATTAATAAATTCCTAATGTCTACAGTGAATTAGAAACCAAGATCCAATGGGGTCTCTTACTAAAGTCTGTTTGTAGGATTAAAAAGACATTGAATAGTTTCTTGTGGCCATGACCATTGTTGAAGGTCGTGGGGACTCTTCATGTATCTTTTGGCTGTAGCAGGAGATGCAGCATTATACTTCCCTCTGCTCAAGACCACTGTGGTCTGAGCACAGTGCAGCAGGAAATGTAAGTGGGACTAAGACATTGATGTAAGGATGTAGCCGCTGCTTTTGCAAGGGTTTCATGCCTCCAGGCCATCACTGCTATCTGGGATGGCACTATCCTCATCCCTCCCACCCCTGTCTTTCTGTTGCCTTCCTGAAATCTGCTAATTGGAATTAAGGTCTTCTTCCTCTCGCTTTCAATGAAACTACCTGGTTTCTCTAGTAGGCATTCACTCTACTATGTCTTGCATAATAATGTCCATCTTCCACAAGAATGTGGGCTGCTAAAGGAAAACAATGATGAAGGACTCAACTATGTTTTCCCTGCAGGATCTGACCAATGGTTTTGCACTTAGAAGAGAACGAATCTTGTACTGCGTATATTGTGAGGCCTGGTTTTAAAATGAAGGAAGAGTTTTGCCTATGTTCTTGGTAGCTTAGAAACCTTAGATAAGCTGTTTTATTTATGCACAGTGGTCACAATATTGCAAAATGTAATTTTAGTTAAAGGTGTGAAAATCATATACTTTGTATTCACACCTACAAGTTTCCCACCTTCAGGGCAGCCTTGAATGACTTGCATGACTGTTTTCTTTTCTACATGTTAACTAAACATCAAGATTATAGGGTAAACTTTTAAGTGACTGCTTCAAAGCTGAATCCCATCTATTCAAGCTCCCTGCTTCTTTGGGACATGTAATTTAACAGTGTGGGACTAGCATGGCTTACAGTAAATGGTGTGCATGATCTGGAAAGGTTCATTAGTCAGATCTAATGACTTGACTGCACCCTTCAGAGCAAGTGATTAGGGCTCATTCAGGGAAATGGACTGGCTGGCACAGAGGAGTGGGCTCATGACTTAGAAGGCATTTATGCCTTTTACGAGTTTTCAGCAGAGGAAAAGAAACAACAGAGGTAATGACTCTGGACTTGGGTTTACATAGTCTTTCAACCAAGCACTGTGCACTTTGCTCCTCTGACACAGTCACCTGCCATTTAAATACCACTCCTGGTCCTTCTGGGTGGGGAGGAAATGAACACAGACCCCCAGTATGAGGCTGGGTACCCAGCAGAGGCCCACTACTGTACTCATTCAGACATTCTAATTCCTTCCATAAAATGAGGAAAATGATATTGAGTAACACCCTTCAATTCAGCTATATTCAAACTTCTTGGGGCTTGACAAATACAGAAACAGAAAAGATTCTAAATGGCAAGGCTGAGACAGGAAGACTTAAGGATTTGGAGGCAGAGACCATTTCCTCTCTGGAGTTCCAAATCTCCTCCTACCCCAAGGGAAGGGAGGAGGGGGAGGTTCTATTATCTTTTTGTGTCTCTTACCTCCTGTGGAAGGCTTGGGTTTCTTCCTTTGTTTTCAAATCTGGGACATTTTGGGAAGTAGGCTGCATTTCAGCATAGAAACTCCCAGTGCAGATTGTTTTTTGGAAGCAGTACATGTCTGGTGAGCACAACTATCTCATGATCATAAACACTGTGGCTGTGGGCAATTGGGTCTTCTGTGGAAACAGAATAGGAGGTTAAAGGCACAGTCGTTCACCTGATCTCTGCAATTTGGCAAAGGCAATGGTGTCTTTTAGTGGGAAGACACTAAATACTCTTTTTTTTTTTTTTTTCCATTCTAAGTACCATTTTGTTCTCAGCTTAATAGAACAAATGGAATTAGAAGAACCACTGCTGGTAGGATTTTTTTTTTTTTTTTGAGACAGAGTCTCACTAAGTCACCCTCCGTAGAGTGGGCATCACAGCTCACAGCAATCTCCAACTCTTGGGCTTAAGTGATTCTCTTGCCTCAGCCTCCCAAGTAGCTGGGACTACAGGTGCCCACCACAACGCCTGGCTATTTTTTTCTTGCAGTTGTTTTAGCTGGCCTGGGCTGGGTTCAAACCTGCCACCTTCAGTGTATGTGACTGGTGCTGAACCACTGTATTACGGGTGCCAAGCCTGCTGGTAGAATTCCTATTTAAAGTGTACTCAAAATTATTTTTTTCCAGATTTATTGAAATAAAATTTATAAATAATTATATATGTTTAATATGTATGACGTGATGATTTGATATGCATATACATTGTGAAATGATTACCACAGTCAAGCTAATTAATGTCATTCACTTAGTTGCCATTTTTTAAATGTGCTATGAGAATACTTAAGGTTACTCCTTTAAAAAATTTTATATACCATGCAGTTACTGAGCATACTTTATATATTAAATCTCCAGAACTTACTCATCTTATGACTGAAAGTTTTCACCTTCTGATATATTCTATTTATTCCAGAATGCCATAAATAAAAAATCACTCTCTTATTCTTAGCATTATCATTTCATGCATGTATGCATTCCAGAAATATTGGTTGAGGGCTTACTATTATTCAGCACTGTTCTAGGGCCTCTGGATAAGCCCAGGACACATGAGGATGTAGCCTACGTGAACCCAGATTCGCACAGATTACAAATGAAAAGGTAAGTGAATATGAGTCTTCTCTGATACCTTGTCTCATGCATGAGCCATCTGAGATTGCCCATCCTTTGGAATTGTAGTTATGGGTAAGGAGCTTGAGGGCAGGCAGCATGTGGAGTGTGACCAGCCAGTAATGAAGACTGAGAGTCAAACTGCTGTTAAGATGCATTTCTGTTAGACTGAGTAGAGTTTGGAATAAAAAGGAAACATCTTTTCTTACTCGTAATACCACCAAATTCTTTTTCAAAGCAAAGCAAGTTGTATATTGATGTTACTACTAATGCTCAAATGATAGAGTTTGGAGTAAAGAGGAAACATCTTCTCTTACTTGTAATGCCACCAATTCTTTTTAAAAGCAAAGCAAGTTGTATATTGATGTTACTACTAATGCTCAAATGATATTTGAATAGCATTTATTACGTGGTTATTAGAAATACAGCAAAGTGCTTTTACCTATATTATCTTATTTAATTATGCAACTATCGGTATAGAATTATAATTCCCATTTTGCAGACAGGGCAAGTGAGTGTAAGAGACTTTAGGTAATCTAGTAAGCCAGGACTTGGAGGCAGGTTCTGATGCTGAGCCCACGTGGTTTGCATTGCACCCCCAGGTGTCATGCACCTGCCACCCAGCCACTGCTAGATTCATCGTCTTGACTGTTTTGAGGGCTATGATGTGCCTGACACCATGCTAGTCACTATAACAACACAGATTAAAAAAGTAGAACTTCCCTCTCAATTACCCGAGAATTACTACGCAGTGTGATAAGGGCTACGGTATAGGTGTGGCCAGGGAGCAGGGGTCAGGGAGGCTTAGTGTCCAGTTCTAGAGGTGGTCAGAGAAAACTTCCTGAAGGAAGTGATGCCTGGTACAAAATATCCAGGTAAAGAATGGGTGAGTGCAGGCTATTCTTGGCAGAGAACCCAGTATGGGCAGAGGCTCAGGGACTTGGGCAAGTGCAGTGCAATCAGGGAACTGTGGGGAGGCCAGCAGGAGGGAAGCTCTGGGCTTGAAGATGGAGGCAGAATCCATTTCCAATGAGTGGACTGTTGAAGACTATGCTTTCAAGTCAGTTTAATGGCCAAGAAACATTTCATTCTACAGAAAGATTTTTTTCACAGCAACATAGCTGTCCTCAGCTCAGAGTTGCAGATGTGGATTTTCTGGCTCCTCTGAAGAACGTGTCTAAGAGTGGTTGATAAGATTCCCTAGTAGGATCAAACAACCCCATGCTGGAATCATCAACAATCAGTTGCTCCCAGGGTCTCAGATCCCTTCCTGGGGCTTCTCTGATCTTTTTGTGGACAGTTTTCTTCTGACCTTGCAGGAAGGACTGAGCCCTCTGTGCAGTGGTAGCATGCTGACGTCCCACAGGAAGCTGTCATCAGGCCCTCTGTGTAGTGGCAGCATGCTGATGTCCCACAGGAAGCTGTCATCAGTGACTCATTAACACACAAGTATGCAGAGCAGCATTTGTTTTGTTTTGTATTATTCACCAAGGACTGTTCCTTTTGGATTCACAATGTCCAAATGTATTCTAAAGTATGTACGATCGAACATTTCAAATCTTCTAAGGCAGCAGGGGATGCTGAATCTTTGTGTCCACCCAGGTGGGTTAGCCAGACTATGAAAGCTGCCTGGCCTGCATTTGAAAGACACCTTCAGACTTAGCCATAGCAGTGGGAGCTTCAACACATTTTGGGTTTTTTGATTTCAGTTTTAGGACCCCTCACTTGGCCTAGATGTACTTTAATTTGTGAAGTGAAGTCTCTTTTCCTTTTCACCAAATGTTGGCATTGTACTTGTAATAGTTACATAAAGCATACATATGTGACCTGGGGGAAATTTCTAGTATTACCTAGAAGAATCTTTTTTATCTTTTCTAGGAAAGGGTTTATGTAGCTGAAAATCATATTCAGAGCCTAACCCTAAAAAAAATTTAATCCTGTGAGTTGCTAAATTACAGTATAGGTTGATAACAGCTGGGAGAGGAGACAAGGATAACAGCTGGGGGAGGAGATGGAGGTAACAGCTGGGAGAGGAGATGGAGGTAACAGCTGGGAGAGGATAACAGCTGGGAGAGGATAACAGCTGGGAGAGGAGATGGAGATAACAGCTGGGAGAGGGGACAAGGATAACAGCTGGGAGAGGAGATGGAGGTAACAGCTGGGAGAGGGGACAAGGATAACAGCTGGGAGAGGATAACAGCTAGGAGAGGAGATGGAGGTAACAGCTGGTAGAGGAGATGGAGATAACAGCTGGTAGAGGAGATGGAGATGGCAGCTGGGAGAGGAGATAGAGATAACAGCTGGTAGTGGATAACAGCTGGTAGAGGATAACAGCTGGTAGAAGGATGAGGATAACAGTTGGTAGAGGAATGAGGATAGCAATTGGTACAGGAGATGAAGAAACATGGAGAATCTGCAAGGAATTTTGAAGTCTTCTCAAATGAGAATTTCTACTGATACTCAAACTACAGAGCTCAGTGATGTTTATTTCTAGTGCTTATTGAGCACTCATACATACATGGAGACCTACTTTTAACAGGTTCAATTTCTGGGTGGCACCTGTGGCTCAAGGAGTAGGGTGCTGGCCCCATATAACGGGGGCATGGGTTCAAAAATGTGGCCCTAGCCAAAAACTGCAAAAAAAAAAAAAATGCAATTCCCCAACACAAGCTCCAGCTTTCAGCTGATGGTGATCTATTTTCTTGAAGTTCTGCAAACAGAAGATCGTAAAAGGAGAGGGTGGGGACTCCTCAGAACAATCTCAGTATGTAAGAAAGAGTGGGAGCAGCAACAATGAGTGCTTTTCAGGGGGCACCTTAGTTTCTCAGACTGTAGCAAAGCCCTCAGACTGGAGGGCTTTGAGTGCCAGCGACTCACTGACCCTGAGGTTCCTCATGGAGACTCAGTAGGAACAAATTGGGCCACTCTCAAGAAGTAATCTTACCAATGGACTAAATTTGTTAAATGGAACATAAAAAGTGTCTAGTATAGGTGGTAATATCATTATTGGAGGCTATTAGAGAGCTTCCATGATACTGTTTAATGATTTTCAGTAGGATTACAGAGGGTTTAAAAGTAAGCTTGGAGCTATTGAGATCAAATAGTGTACCAAGAATATCAGATCGGTTTGGATTTTGGACTCTATGAAAACTGTATTGTTAATTTAGAAAAGAAATAACTGGATTCCTACAGCTCTAGAAGAATGTTATTTTCCTAATGTTATTTGTCTTGTGTCAGCAAGATATCTGACATTCAAATAAATGCTAAGCAGAGAGAGGTAGCTATCTCACATCTCACTGCCCAGGTCATCTCAGGAGTCTGACAGAGTCAGGAAGTTGATGAGTAGGCAGGGTGAAGAGAAGCCACAAGCATGATGGCCCCTTTCCCCAAACCCTAGATGTGTTAGATATTTTGCAAAAAGGGCCATAGATATTTCCCTCCCCCAATCCATAAACTTTTGGTATGTAACTTTGTAGCTCCTTCCATGAAGAGATAGTGCCTGTTTCCCTACCTCTTGAATTTGGTTGAACTTGGGACTGTTTTGGCCAATAGAATGCCAGAGAAGAGAACTAGGCCACTTTTGAGCTTAGGCCTCTTGAGGCCTTATGTGCTTCAGTTCTTGCTCTTGAAACCCTGCTGCACCATCTAAGAACAAGTCTGGGCTAGCCTGCTGGGTGATGATGGGCCAGAAGTCTCTCCAGTCTCTTCTGACAACCATTCAGCCCCAGAAACAGAGGCACCCAACTAAGAAGTAGCCTGGATGTGCCCAGACAAGAGCTCAAGACAAGCCACTGACTAGTCTGAAGAACTGGACTAAATATATTGGCTGTTGTTTTCAGCCACTGAGATCAGGAATGGTTGTTACACAGCAAAAGCTAACTGATATACCACTCTGGGCTAGGGAAGGTGATGAAGTATGGGGGTGGGGAGAAGATGAGAGACAAAGATCTGGAAAACATACCATAATGGATTGTCCTCCGATGTAAACGTGGAAGCAGGATTAAACTGACTGCTGAACTGAATACAATTCCCGTAGCTGTCTGCCTTCAGGCTTCCCCCTCTACCTTCCAGTGTCAGTAGGCTGCCTTTCTCTAACACAGGCAGTGTGTGATGAGCTCCGCACTGCTTAATCCATCTGAACTTCAGATGGGATCCTACTTGGGTATGTCCCAGAACTAACCGGAAAAAAAAAAAAAAAAAAAAAAGAAAGAAAGAAAGAAAGAAATAAAAGAAAGGGAAGGAAAGAAAGAAGGGAGGAAGGATGGATTGCCCTAAGCAATCTTTTTCTGAGCTCTGTGGTCAAGTTATAACACTGTAAGAAGCTGTGGCTTAGAGGCCTATGTAGTGGTAGGTATTTTTAGGTCTTCATCAATATTTATTTGGGAAATTTCTATTTCTTTTTTCCTAGTTTTCTATCAGAGACTCAATTTTTCCAATCAAATCCTTCTGAGGTAATTCAAGGTTTTTTTTTTTTCCCCCAAATAAATAGTATAATTCCACTTTTCTGCCCAACATGTTTTATATTAGTAAAAAAAAAATCACTCCTGGAAGCTTAGGGTCCCTCTTTCTCCCCTTGCTAACTCAGAGCTTTATAGGACACACCTCTGTTGGGAAGTGCTTGCCTGCTACCCCACCGGCCAAGGGTTCTCCAGACTCCTCCCAAGAATGCGGTTCCTGCTCCTCTTGAAATCTCCATTAGTGGCCACTGCGGGAAACAGAAGGTCTGTGAGCCTTTGTCCCAGGGCCTCAAAGCCCCAGCAAAGCCCCAATGAGTGGGGACCTGCCCCTGCCTTTTCAAAGAACACTGCCAGCATTAATTGATTAAGCTATCATGGGGCTCTGGGAGTTACATGAGGCTTTGCTCCACTTTTTCTTGTTTGAAGATGGCTGTCAAGTTGGAGAGAAGGAACACTTGCCTCTCAGAAAGGGCTTCTGTGGGCCGAGGTGGCAAGGGTTGGTGGGAAAGCGACTTCAGGTCAGGCAACCTGGTCAGTCCTGACTGCTCCCAATGGGGCAAGTTAGTGACCCTTGCAGAGAAGCAGATTCCCAATGTGTGAGTGGGGACAATGCCCTTCAGAGAGCTGTGTGAGATTAAACCCCTCACTTCTCCTTTGCCTTTGGTCCGGGATTTCTTCTCTCTCACTGAGGAGCCCTCCTTGTGCTCCTGATGCAGGCAACCCATTATGGTGCCATTGGGTTTTTCAGTTTCCAACCCACTGTGTCCAGGACTGGCTTTCCAAAATCAAATAGTGAAGAAATCCTTTCTTTGCAGCTCAGAAGTGACTCTTGCTGCTAGGAGCTCAGAATTTGCCTTGCTTATGTTGACATTGTGCTTCCAACATTTACCGAGAAAATGATAATATTTGTAGGCCAACCAGGGTGGCAGTTGAGGCTGCCTGTGGGTGGAGCCCTGAGCATCGTCAGGGGCACTGCTAACCGACAGCCACCTTGCTCGGCGGATTCTTGCGCATCATTTTGTTCTATTTGTGGTGTGGGGATGGACAGAACTCATTCACTGCCTTCCAGGAGCTGTGTTCCCATAGCATATGTGTTTACATAGCAATATCAAGGTAGGGAACATGGTAGGAAGAAATTAGTCTTCATGGAATCAGTCAGTCTTAGGTTACATTTTGGCTCAACCATTTGCTATCTAATGGGAACTTGAGCAAATTATTAAACTTCTCCAACTTTAGTTTCTTATTTAGTGGAATGGAGATTATAAATTTCCCTGCAGACTTGAAGGTAGAAGAAGAAGGAGTTTAATGAGAAAATGTTAGTTTTCAGCCCTGCTTATAAATAGGGATATTTATCTGCAAGTAGCCAGTTAAGTTCTTCCCCAAATGCCTGAACACAGTCTGAGGTCTTTTAAAGTTTTCATGTTCACTGTGTTAGAATATAAGTGGTATACCACCTCTGCCTCCAGTTCAGAGGCATATTCACAGTTACCAACTGGAATCATGGGCTGCTCTGAGTTCATTTGTGAGTGACTGCCACATCCTCGTTGTATGTCAGATATGCTGAGTGCTGATGATGTTGTAATCTGTACTAGAACAGGGGCTCCAGAGACCAGCTGGTCAGTAGGACAAGCAAGAATTCGAACATAGGGGCTCTGATTTCTAGTCTCATTAATTCTGCTAGGTCACTGTGTGCTGCTGTTCACTGCAGGAGATACAAGGATCGATAAGTCACACCTCTGTGCTTCTGAGACTGCAGAGCCTAAGCAACTTTACTTTCATGAATTAAGTTGGCAGCACTAACTTCTCTGTTAATGGGGAGGGTATTTTGGGGGTCATGTCTCAAGTTAAAACTAATAATTTTATGAATTTAAAATTACTCTAAATATTTCCCCAAATTCTGAGATAAATTATCTGACTTGCAGTTGCAAATGCCTGATATTTCTCCCAGGGCTTGGTATTCTTGGTGTCCATTGCTTCCTTGTCTTCTCCACACAAGGTCATAAACACAGACACATTTGAGCCACCACTAGGTCACACATAAAAAGTTTGTAGTGCCAAGAGGAAAAATAGATAAAGTACATGTGTTTTTTTTTATAGCCTCCTATTTTGAAGGTCATTTCTTTAAGAGAAGGCCACTGCTTTCCTTGTACTCAAAGAATTCCAAAAATTTTGTATTTTGCTCAAGATCTGTGTTTAATTAATCCTCTTTCTGTTCTGTTCAGTGTGGAGATTTTATTTACATTAGCAATTTGCCTGAAATTAGGTAGAACTGACAGAAGCATAAATCTTTAACTTCTTTTCTTATTACAGATATTAACTGGCATTTGCTCTTTATACTACATAGACGAAAACTTGGGACTTTGACTTTGACTCCATTTTCATACTCAAAACAAATAAGTTAATATATAATAACTTTACTAAGAGCAAATCAGGTGACTTTTCATTGTTTATGCTTTCAGATGCAGTGCAATAGCAAGAGAGTATAGGCTGCAGATCTAATCTTCCCTTATAAATGGATGAAGTCTCCGGTGAGATCATTCCTAGTTTATAGCAGGAGAACTAAAGTTTGCATAGAAAATAATGTCTTGGTTTTCTCTTACTTAAAATGTAGACAAGATAATTAAACCTAACACATTAAAAACAAACATTTGACAGATAATAAGTATCCAATAAATGTTATGTAGTGGCTATTAGTACTGAGAAAATATTTTCTTTTGTTCTTCTTTCTTTCTTTTTTTTTTTTTTTTGGAGACAGAGTCTCACTCTGTCACCCTGAGTAGAGTGCCATGGTGTTATGGCTCACAGCAACCTCAAACTCCTGGGTTCAAGTAATCCTCTCACCTCAGTTTCACTATTTTTAGTAGAGATGGGGTCTTACTCTTGTTTAGGCTGGTCTTGAACTCCTGAACTCAAGCAGTCCACCCACCTAGGCCTCTCAGAGTGCGTGAGCCACCACACCTGGCCTGAGAAAATATTTTCATAGTACAAATCTTTATACAAATGAAAGATACCATTCTATGGATGACTGCTATTGAGGAAAAGTTTTATACATTTCATAGTATTTTATATCATACATCTTTTGATGATTTTGTAATGTGAAACTACAGTCATTCTGATCACATTTGAAAAAGAGACATCATTTTCTCAGTGGCTTCTAGTGACTACTACCCCCAAGGTTTTGAACACACAATTAAAAATTGTACAAGGGATATATTTGAAATAAGCAGTGGGTGATATGTGTGCAATAGCATCTCAAAGGCACAGATCTGGAAAAGTCTAGGGACTTGAAGTCGACTTGGTTTCTACAACTTCTCTTGCATTTGCCTTACCATCCAGCATGTTCCCTGCAATAGCCAAGTGCATGGATAAAGGGAAGCTGGTTCCTCGCTCATAGTCAGGCAGGGGACTGTAAGGACAAAAACTCAGATCCAGACAAATTTAAATTAGACTTTTTTTTTTTTTTTTGGAGAATTGAATTTAGTCCTTTATTTATTTATTTATTTTTTGGCCAGGGCTGGGTTTGAACCTGCCACCTCTGGTATATGGGGCTGGTGCCCTATTCTTTTGAGCCACAGGAGCTGCCCAATTAGACTTATTTTTAAGTGCATGAGTTTTTCCTGTATGCCAAGGAGAATAATTCTTAGATTATAAAAGAATTCCAAAAGTTGAGGCAGGATGGCATTGTGTGTGTGTGTACTTGGTGGGTGTGCTTGTGTGTTTAGTGGTAGGGTAGGAGTGTCTGTGACAACAGAAAGGGACGGGATGCATGGATTTCAGGCAGAACACCAGCAAGTCTGCTTTCTTAGGGCCACTGAACATTTGACAGATTGGTAAGTATCATTTTGCTGAAATACTTCTAATAAAGGCATTTGTGAAAGGGAAAATGCAATACTCTCAGTAAATAAAACAGTATATATTTAATATTTATGAGCTAATAAATTTCAGGGAGTTTAGGGGATTTCTTATTAGGGGAATAAAAGAACTGGCTGACTACCATCTGTCCTAGTTGTTTAAGATAACTTTGTCAACAAAGGAAAGCAAATTGGTACAAAATTTACCTCCCACGTCTTCAAAGACACTCATGTTCTCACCACAAAGGCCAGTTCTTGTCTGGGTTATCTCTTGGTTGTTTCCAGCCACCCCCCACCCCTCTCTTTCTTAGCTAACAAAGGCACAATCAGAGGAAACTGAAAAGAGAAGAGATAAAAGGAGGGCCAGATAGTCTGAGAAGAGGTCTGGGTGTGTGGGGCCACCGGCCTGAACACGCTGAGTGGTGGCAGGCGTGTGGCCACCTGTTGTGGTGGGCTCTGTACGGCCCTTAGCCTTTGCTGTCTCCTCAGACAGTGAGCTCTATATTGATATTTATTGGTAAATTATGCAAGGAGTCATGATTGCCTGAGTTCATAGTGTGAATAAAGATGAAACTTTCTGGGCATTTCTGCAAAGCAAGGTAGGTCGAGTGTGAAAGAGCACAAGAAGCCATCTCATCTGTGGTCCCTGGGTCTTGCATTCCAGACATCAGACAGCACCCTGGGAAGTGTCCCTGTGTTGGGAGCTAGAAAGTGATTGTTTGCCCCAGTTTAGCCCTAAGGCTGCTGTGTTACCCTGACCAGCCTCTGTTTCCTCACTGTAAACTGAGGGCACTCCTCCAGCTCCCATGTTCTGTGTGGCTCTGTAGGGGTTGAGTTCCACCATCCTTGCCTAATGCAGGAAGAGTCCAAAAGGGAAGTCAAATGGAATGTCAAAAATGCTGACATTCAAGGGCATTCATGAAAGAGTATTGCCCCCTATCTAGGATTGGACAGTGAATACGAAAAGGTACACATACCTTGATCCCTGACCCCTGGAATGACCTCATTAATCTCTCCTGTCACCAGCTTGGACTGTCCCTCAGTGTACATGGCCAAGCTTTTGCCGTCATGGTTTAAATGTGGTATTGTGCCCTGTGAGAGTGACAATAGGCCCATGTGAAGTGTGTGGAGGGGAAGCGGTTTCCTTAGCAACAGTTGCAGCAAGAAAAATACATCAAAGAATGTGGGTTTTACCCCACTTTTATCACCCCCAATCTGGTCCCTACACTTCATCTTTCTTTTTATACATAAGACAAAGCCTACAATCATGGACTTTCTGGAATCTATTGCTGTTTGGAAGGTAAACCAGGATTCTATGTGTGCACACAGCCTTGTGGGCGGCACTGACTCGGGTCCAGGGTTCTACGTGTGCGTGCAGCCTCAGGAGTCACACTGACTCCAGTCTAGTGTTCCACGTGTGCGTGCAGCCTGGTAGGCTGCACTGCAACTTGGGTCCTATATTAAAGCCTGTGTATTTAATGCTTGTTTTTTGCTTGGAACTGTTCAGAAATGTGAACAAACTGTAAAAGTCGTTTTCCTTTACCATTCCTTAATTTTCATACCCTCATGACTACTTTGAAATTCAAACACCCAAAACCCTAGAAACTACCGTGTGTAAATGTTGAAGGAAATCAGGTGTTTACTTAGAGTCATAAGGAGAAGGAACATGGTTCTTGTCATCTTAGAGAGTAATAGCCGGCCCTGGCTGAGCCCTTTTACCTCTTTTTCAGGTAAAGCCTCTGCAAGGTGAGATGACCAGTGACTCTTCACTTCCCTGGGACAGTGAGGAGACTTACCTCAGTTTGTTACAATTAGTCTTCTAACATGTCGATCAAGATCCAACAAGTCATTCTGGTATGACTGAGCATTTTGTAAGCCTAACCTTGGAGTCTTTAAAAAATTAATTTAGTAAGAAGTCAGAAGAATTCTCCTGAGCATTCTGGGGATGGAGACTGGGGGCGTCTCTCCTGCATGCATGTTTCAATGGTGAGAGCACAGTAAACTTAGAAAAACATTTCTTTTACATTCTAGGCTGTTTTCCAACTAATATTAATGCCTATCTTAATTTCTCCTTCTGAACTGCATAAGAGACAGAAATCGTGAAATAATTTTAATGTCATTTTCCTAACCATTGTTTTTTCTCCATATGTCACTACTGATGAACTGCACATGACCTTCTCCTTCCTTCTGGAGGAGCAAGCTTCCTGCCATCATCCCCTGCTTCTGTACAGGAGAAGGGAAACATACCTGATCTCAACTGACTATGCATATGCACCTGTGGTCCAGGCACCTGAGATGCAGGACCCCTCCCTACTCCTGTTAAGAGTGCTCTGAATTTTTATTGCTAGTAACAGTAAAACAACTGGTGGCCACAAAGCAGAAAAGGAGAAACAAGTTTAACTGAAGGGTAACGAATCTGAGTTTCTGACGTGGCAGAGAAATGGGCCAGGTGAATCAGCAACTCAACACCAGATGGAAATCATATAAAGAGAGGCTTCCAACCTTGGGTCTCAGGCACACACACAGCTGGGGGCCCTGGTGAGAGGAGGCTGGTGTGGCAGAAGACGGTACTGTGTGATGATGGAGGCCATGGGTGGTAATGAGAAGTGGGGTCACGAGACTTGCTGGAGGGTTCCAGCTTTGTCTTCACTTGACTGTGAGTTACTAGGGTCTTTGAAACACTAATTCCAAAAAATGGCATGATGATCCACTGAGCTGTCCAGGCAAAAGCCACTCTGTACCCTACCTCTAATCCATTGCCATTTACACTCTCAAAATAAATTGCAAATCTATTTGCTTTTCACAACTCCAACACTGCGATTGCTGTCCGTGGAATGATCTTTTATTGCATGCAAGACTGCAGTCATTTCCAAAATGCCAGTAAGGTGCATGGAGTTAGCACAAACAAGCGCTGAGAGTGAAGCCCAGGGCCCTCCAGCATCGTCTTACTGAGATGTTAAATTGTATGTGCTTCAAGGGGAGTTGGACAAAGATCCTCACAGAAGTCTGAAAGCAGTCAACTAGCTTTTGTTCCTTCATTGTTACTTAGGTTCTGCATTTTCAAAATGTGCCATTCTAGCTTAAAAAATAATCAACAAGAGAAAAAAGAAAAAGCGGGACCCTATTTGCCACAATTCTCAGTCACATTATAATTTATTTCTCTTGCTTAACGTGTTACTCTCTTTCCCGTTCACCAGTCTTCAGCATATATAGTCTGAAGTAGAGATGTTTTCCACATTTATTGCATTTCTTCTGAGATTGACAGATAGTTCTGATTTCATTTGGGCTATTCCTAAAGGGGAAAAAAGCCCATCTCTCCTTTCATAGTTATATCTTCTTTCTTCCCAAAGGTACTTTTTCCCTATTTCTCCTTCTGTCTTTCTTGCATCTCTTTATATTCTCTAGATCAAATCTTCCCTAGTTATTTTCTCCTTTATCTTAGTTTCCTTTTACTTTATTATCTAATCTCTAGGGAAGATCATCAACTTTGTGAAATGGTATATAACTCAATTGCTGACGTTCAAGAATCTCTTCCCTGCCCATTTTTACATTAAAAGGGCTCAAAGCAGATGATTTCAGATAAAAAGTTGAGTCAATTTCCCCGTCTCTCAACATAGACAACAGAGACATTTCCCAGACTCTCTGCATCAATTTTTTAGCTTTTTTCTAATTTGTATATCTGTACTGAGAAAGCATTCTCTGGGCCTATATTCTGGGCTAGTGCAAGAATAAGAGGGGCTTCTGTCCCTGACACTCTACTGGAAGAGCTCTTGTCATGGTCACTGTGACCTCCGGGTTGCCAAATTTGATGGTTTTCCGTGTCATTCTCTCACCTGACCACTTGCCAGCATCACCTCATTCATCTTCTCCTGCTGTCCTTCCCCTGCTGGCCACTTCTTTTCACCCATCCTGCTGACCCTTCATCCCATCTCTTTTTCAAAGGCTTGCCCCAGGCTCAGGCCCAGGCTACTTTTCTTCTTCATCCAAATTCTCTCCTTGGTGATTGCATCTTCAAATATCTTTCATATTCTGACTACTTTGAAGATTAAATCACCACTCCCAGCCTCTCTCCTGAGCTCTAGGTCTCTAACAAAAAAAGATCTTATAGGACAGACATCGCCTGATGTCTCTTCATGACAAAGGTTACCTGACATGGAGGTAGCAAATGGATCTGTGACCAAACCAAAAATCACTCCTGTTCCCACTGCTACTCCCCTCCCAACATGCTTCTCTCCCAGCCTAAGTCCAAAAAATGGCATACCAATCCACTCTGTCCAGTCAAAAGCCACTCTGTATCCTACCTCTAATCCATTACCATTTACACTCTCAAGATAAATTGCAAATCTATCAGCTTTTCACAACTCCAACATCATGACTGCTGTCTGTGGAATGATCTTTTATTGCCTGCAAGACTGCAGTCATTTCCAGAAAGGTTTCCCTGTGTCCATGCTTGTCCTTATTGTGGAACTTCCTGCACACAGCAGCTAGAATAATTTTCAAAATGTAAATCAGATTGCACCCCTCCCTTTCTCAATGACCTTTGCACTGTCCTGTCTGCTTGTTTAGAAAGCCTTCTTCTTTCCATCCTCTGGTGTATTACTCCCATTGTGGTTCTGACCTCCTGAAAGCTTAAGCTTCTGCTAATTGGGTTCCTTTATTGTAGATAAACAGAAAAAGTATTTATGGATCTGAAAATTCTTTAAAGTATTATTGTGTGGGTAGCAAGCTTCCTAGGTGACCCTCTCCTTCTATTTATTTTTATTTTTGTTTTAGAATCAAAGACTGGAACTTCAAGAACCAGTGTTGTTCTTTGGTTTCTGACAAAGGATACTCAAGAGAGCTGGAAAAAATAATATAGACTATGAGAGATTAGCAGAAAAATAAAATGCAAAAGTGAGGGGGGTTAAAAAGAGACACACAAAGAATAATTTTTTTCTCGCATTATATTTAGTAAAATTTTATAAATTGAGTTGCTATAGAAAAATAAGAAAATGATATTAATTGGCATCATATTAATAATTATACTATTTCTCCCAGACTTTATGTAATCTTTCTGCAAACAGCTAAAAATGGTTTAAAAAGCTCTAATGATATTATGTTATTGGGTAATGTATCTATAATAAGCATTAATCATATGGGACTAAATCAATCCATAGTGGTTTTTAGAGGTACAGTAGACTAATAAAACACCTAATAAAACACCAGAAACCTAACTGCTATTCTAAGAATTTAGAATTGAAATTAGTTTAATGATAAGAAATTTTAATTAAGAGAAAACATCCACAAAAAATTTGCTACAGCATAGTATTTTTGGGAAAGGGAAATTTTAAAAAAATCAGTAAAAACAAAGGAGTTACTCAAACCTTGTTATACAGATATAGCTGTTAAATTTCCTCTCATTCTAAGATATCTTATTGTGTGGCTTTCAGGGCTTTTTACAAGTCAGCCACTAGAGAGCAAACTTCTTCTTTTTATCAGGCTGTAATTTTATTTTTTAAAAAAATACACATACATCTAGGCACTTTCACGGTACCACATTATCTCAGACTGTAAAATCGGATAATATAGCTTCTGGGTGCCTGGGGCAGTGAGTGTGGGGGGATGGAAGTAGGGAATTTTAAGATCATTTATATTAAAAGCACAAGAAAGAACAAGAAAAGATGTAATGTTGAACTACCTTTCCGGAGTGAAAATGAAACCTTCTGTTAATGGAGCATAAAGTCTTATGTTTCATCCCATGTAATAAAATATGATAGGCATTGTTTGGTCTGACAGGCGTCTTGGGCCATTTTCCAGGCTAGGGTCTCCAGACAGTGCAAAGAAATGATGTTGTTGTTTCCAGGTGAAATGTGGATAAATTACATTGTCAGCTACCTCTGCTGTCTTCAGTTCCAAAGGCTCTAGCCAGGTAAAAGAAAGCTACCAGTTCAAGAAAATCCTCATCTGTTAAACTGATCCCCGTGTAGACATCCCTTCCAAATGTCAGTGTGGTGCCCAAAACATCAATACACAGGCAGATCAATCTGCTAATGGGTGCCAGGAAACAAAAGGGTTTGTTGCACATAGCACTCTCTATTTACCAGGCTCCAGAATATATTTCCCAGCCTGCTTTTTTTTTTGCCAAAGTTGGGAGATATTCAAGTGAGTAAACTACTTTTCCTCTGGTGGCTGGCTCTGGTGTGCACAGGGTCCCTAGGGACTGGTGGCTGAATAGAGTTGTTGGAATCAAATTTCAGCTCTGTTGTCTGGGCTTTGGGATGTTTGAGGGCCTGTAGTCTAGAATTTTGACTTTGAGGGGGTATTTATTTATTTATTTATTTATTTTTGAGACAGAGCCTCAAGCTATCCCCCTGGGTAGAGTGCCATGGCATCACAGCTCATAGCAACCTCCAACTCCTGGGCTCAAGCGAGTCTCCTGCCTCCGCCTCCCAAGCCGCTGGGACCACAGGCACCCGGCGCCCGCCACAACGCCCGGCCATTTTTTGGTTGCAGCCATCATTGTTGTTTGGTGGGCCCGGGCTGGGGACTCGAACCTGCCACCTTAGGTGTATGTGGCTGGCGCCTTAGCCGATTGAGCCACAGGCGCCGAGCCTTGAGGGGGTATTTAAACAAACAAACAATATTTAATAGCTATAGGTAGACTATAAAAGATAACCAAGAAGGGAGATTTAAAACCTTCCAAGAAAATACTTTCCAGGGCTTGTAGGTTGTTTATCTTATGTCAATTTGACTCGTGCAATTATCAGTATTTGAGCAATTTGTTCTAAAATGATAACCACAACCACTGATTCAACCTTATACTTTATGATAGAGCCTTCTGTGCAAAGGTCTCAGATGGGCATTGTCACATTCATTATCAGTCAGCAATTGTTACATGTCCACTAGTGCTCCATGGAGTGTCAGTGAACTCAACCAAGAGATGCACCCAACACCAGTTCTGTGCTGGCTGCTTCAGAGGTACCGATGCACACAGTAGGATAACCAGAAGAGACCCTGTCTTTACAGAGCTTATATTTTATTCACTGAAGGTAAAATTAATCACTTATTGTAGGGAGTATCAGATGGAGTTGTATTCTCTGGAGTCAAAGTCCTGTGATTCAGGCCTAACTGGGGGCATCAGGGAGGCTTCATCAGCAGGGTGGCACCAGCATGGATAAGCTGGTACTTACACAGAAGCAGTGCTAAGTTCACTGGGACTTGAGGAATGTGTAAGATGATTCTTACAATTTCCTATCAGATACATGTAGTTGTGGTTGTTACTACCACATGGTAAAATTTCTTTTTTTAAAAACCCTTATATCTGCACACTAAAAAATGAACAATTGTCCACTATAGAATTTTTATATCATGTTGCCCTTGAAGTAGTGTTTATAGTATATATACTACATATGTGTGTGTATATATATATTTTTGAGACAGGGTCTTGCACTGTTTTGGGGGCTAGAGTATAGTGGTGACATCATAGCTCACAGCAGCTTCTAACTCCTGGCACAAATGATCTTCTGCCTGAGCCTCCCAGGTAGCTGAGACTACAGGCATGAACCACCTTGCCCAGCTAAGTTTTCTATTTTGTTTTTTTTTTTTAAGATAGGGTCTTGCTATGCTTCCCAGGTTGGTCTTGAACTCCTGTCCTCAAATAATCCTCCTATCTTGCCCTCCCAAAGTGCTAGGATAGGGCATGAGCCATCACGCTTGGCTTGTGGTAAAGTTTCTGAAGGCAGTGGCCTCTCTGTAATCACGTGGACCCTAGCACAGAATTGGAGGTTCCATTTTCCACTCCAAAGTCAGTGCAGTTTTAGGTGAGAACACTTATCTTAGAACCAGATTGTCACTCAATTAGCCATATGACCTTGAGCAATTTAGTCAATTTCTTTATACTACAATGTCCTCATCTATAAAATATGGGTAAATGATAGACCCTATTTATGTTCTTCTCTGGGATTTAGATACATGGGCATTTCCACACGTCCGTTGAGAGGTCCAAATAAATTCTTTTCACCAAGGAAACCCACAAGAAAAGAATTCGCGCCAAACCGAACAAACTCAGACTGGTAAGTCTGGCTTAACCCTTAACCCCCAGGGAATAAGGAGAGTCAAAGCACAGTGGCTATCATATGGTGTGTTTTTCTTTGGCCCAGTTCTGTGCTCTGATTCCTGCAGAGTGAGTAGGTATTGGGGGAAAGGGAGAGACAGAAACCGAGAGAGACTTTACAAGCAAATAAAGAAAATCTTAAGTCATTTTTACTAAATATCTCTAAGACCCCAGGGTCCTAGCAAAATTGACTTCACAGCCCTTAAATAGACTGTAGCCCGGAAGTTTTGGAGGACTGATAGGTCCAGAAGCCACAGAAAAGTATTATCACTTGAGGTCCCCGGGGTGACAGAGATGCCTGGCAGAGTCTCAGGCAGTGGAATGGCAGCTACATCCATGAGAGATAGGATTGCTCCAAGGCACATTGGAGATAACCTCTGGGAACAATGGTGGGTAAGAGATGTCTGCAAGGAAGGATCCTGTAACAGAAAGCAGAGCAAAAGTCAGAAAAAGAAAGGTTGGGATTTAAGTCTACCCAATCTTTATCTGTCAGGTTTCTGTGGTCTGGGGCCCACTTGCGAATCCTGACTGTAATTCAGCAACTTCAGTTGTAATTGAATATCAGAAAAGTTCTTAAAAAGTTTACCTCCAGGGGGTGGCGCCTGTGGCTCAAGCAGCTAAGGCACCAGCCACATACACCTGAGCTGGTGGGTTCGAATCCAGCCTGGGCCCGCCAAACAACAATGATGGCTGCAACCAAAAAAATGGCCGGGCATTGTGGCCGGTGCCTGTAGTCCCAGCTACTTGGGAGGTGGAGGCAGCAGACTCACTTGAGCCCAGGGGTTGGAGGTTGCTGTGAGCTGTGATGCCACGGCACTCTGCCCAGGGCAACAGCTTGAGGCTCTGTCTCAAAGAAAATTAAAAAAAAAAAAAAGAAATCACAAATGACACAAATGAAAAACATCCCCTGCTCATGAATTGGAAGAATCTATTTAATTAAAATGTCCATACTGCTCAAAGTGATTTACAGATTCAATGGAATTCACATCAAAATACCAACATCATATTTCACAGATCTAGAAAAATAATTCTAAGCTTCATTTGGAACCAAAGGGGAAAAAAAAACCCAGCCCAAATAGCCAAAGCAACCATAAGCAAAAAGAATAAATCTGGGGGCATCACATCACTTGACTTCAAAGTATATGCAAGGCTATAATAGCCAAAACAGGATGGTTCTAATATAAAAATAGAGACAAAGACCAATGGGACAGAATAAAGGACCCCAAAACAAAATCACCTACCTAAATGATCTTCAACAAAGCGGATACTAGATTTTACTGAGTAGGGAAAGGAAGCCCTAGTGAATAAATGTTTCTGGGAAAATTGAATAGCCACATGCAGAAGAATGAAACAGGATTCCTATCTCTCACTGTATACAAAACTTAATTTAGGGGTCCTTGAACTTTTTAAACAGGGGGCCAGTTCACTGTCCCTCAGACCGTTGGAGGGCTGGACTGAGGGCCTGGGATGAGTTGGCTGCTAAGCAGGATAGGCAGTGGTGGCAAAAACACCCAGCGGGCTGGATAAATGTTCTCAGCCGGGCGGCATGTGGACCATGGGCCGTAGTTTGAGGACCCCTGGAAATATAAGGCATAAAACCATAAAAATTCTAGAAGAAAGCATAGGAAAAACTCTTTTAGACATTGGCCTATGCAAAGAATTTATGATTAAGACTGAAAAGGCAAATATAAAAATGATTTAAATAAATGGGACTGAAATTTAGAAGCTCTGCACAATGATAGAAATAATCAACAAAATGAACAGATAATGTACAGAATGGGAGAAAATATTCACAAACTATACATCCAGCTGAGAACTGATATGCAGATATCACAAATAACTTAAACAAATTAGCAAGAAAAAAAACAATCCCTTCAAAAAGTAGACGGATGACATGAGCAGAAGTTTTCTTTTTTCTTTTTTTTTTGAGACAGAATTTCACTTTGTCACCCTTAGTTGAGTGCCCTGGTGTCACAGCTGACAGCAAACTTCAACTCCTGGGCTTTAGTGATTTTCTTGCCTCAGCCTCCCATGCAGCTAGGACTACAGGCGCCCACCACAATGCCTGGCTTTTTTTTTTTTTTGCAGTTTTGGCCAGAACTGGGCTTGAACCCACCATCCCTGGTATATGGGGTTGGCACCCTACTCCTTAAGCCACAGGAACCACCCCATCCAGCTATTTTTTTTTTAAGGATGAGGTCTTATTCTGGCTCAAGCTGGTCTCAAACCTGTGAACTCAGGCAATCCACCTCCCTGAGCCACCCAGAGTGCTAGGATTACAGGTGTGAGCCACCGCACCTGGCCGGGCAGAAGTTTTGGAAAAGAAGATGGGCAATGAACATAAGAAAAAAAGCTCCGTATCACTAACTATTATGGAAGTGTAAATAAAACTGCAGTGAAACACCACCTTACCCATCAGAATGGCCATTACTAAAAAGTAAAACAAGAGATGCTGGCATGGATCCAGAGAGAAAGGAACACTTATGCACTTTTAGTACAATCTCTGTGGAAAATGGCAGGCAATTCCTCCAAGAAATAAATGTAGACTTACCATTTGATCCTGCAATCCCACTACCTAACATATGGGTATCTACCCAAAGGAAATGACGTTATTTTATCAAGACGAATGTTTATCCCAGCACAATTCACAATTGTAAAGATGTCAAATGAACCTAAGTATCCTTTAATTCATGAGTGGATAAAGAAAATGTGGTATATGTATATAATATGTAACATTATATATAATAATAATAGCATAATATTCAGGAATGGGAAACCGTACACTATATGTTCTCATTAATAAGTGGGAGCTAATAGGTAAGTATACATGGTCACAAAGTGATATAAAGGATGTGAGAAACCAAGAAGGGAGGAGGGCAGAAGGGCTGGCATGGGATTAATTTGGCACAATGAATGCTATTCTGGTGATGGGCCCTCCAAGCATCATGTCAGATATCCTTGTAAGAAAAACACTTGTACCCCCCTAATTAATATTTTGAAATAAGACAAAACAGGCTGGGCGATGTTTATAAGCTAATGCCTATAATCCCAGCACTCTGGGAGGCCGAGGCAGGTGGATTGCCCAAATAGCCTGAATTTAGGACTTAAAAACCAGTCTGAGCCAGAGCAAAACTCCGTCTCTAATAGCCTGATGCTGTGGTGGGCACTTGTAGTCCCAGCTACTCAGAAGGCTGAGGCAAGAGAATTGCTTGAGCCCAAGAGTTTGAGGTTGCCACGAGCTGTGATGCCACAGCGCTCTACCAAGGGCAACAAAGTGACATGAAATCTCAAAAAAAAAAAAAAAAAAAAGAAGACAAAATAAAACAAATAAAAAATAAAATCACCATTAGCTTATCATACAGTGATAAGTATGTTTGCTGTATTTTAAAAATGTATTTTGATGTATTTCTGTCTGGTTTTTAAACTAATAAAAGATATGCATATTTGAAAATTTCTGATTTTGGTAAATTAATCTTAATATATTTGCTATAAAAATTTATCAATTTTTATTCTCCCTTTTCACTTAATATCACAATTTGAATATTTTCTTATATTACTAGTTATTATTAAAATATTATTTAATATACAATTTTCTTATTTGTGATACTATAATTTCAAAAGTCATTTTTATTTTTATTAAAGTGTAATATATAATTATTATATAATATATAATTTTTAAAATATTCTATACAGTGAAATACCACTAAATGGCATAAAAATGAAAAAATTTCTCTCCATTCACACTCATCTGCCTTGTCCTCATTTTCCAAGGCACCACTTTCAATTCATATGTGGCAATTTTTTTTGATATTGTCTCCATATCTAAAAATAATATTAATATTTTATAACTTGTTTACTTACCAAGTTTAGTAGATATAAGGAAGGCTTTCACTTACTTTATCCTTTTTTTTCATTCTTCAGTGTTCCTGGCATAATTATATTTTAATTTTTAACAAAACGCACCTTCAGTACTATGTGGACATTGTTTGAGGGGGATCTAGTGATATGCTATGACTGCTGCTTGGCCTCTTGGCCAAGATCAAATGCAGTAATATGCTGTGGATATATTTTCTTTGTTTTTTTTCCTTTTCTTGGAGTTAATAGTTGCCATTTTCATTTGCTTAGATTTCTTCTACACGTGTTAAGTTTCCCTGCTTTCCCGTAGCTCTGTACTGACTCTCCATACAATTTTTCACATGGTCAACACTTCTGTTCCATTCTGTAAGGTCACTTCTAAAGCCCTCAGGCTTCCTGCTCCACCCTGGACTTGTTCTTCCTTTGCCAGTTGTGTTCAGTATTTTTAGATGATGTGCTAAATATCTTGATCTTCTTAAGAAGCACATATTTCCAATGTTTGCATTATCAATTTGTTTATAAAATATACAATTTTATGATAAAGTGGAATGTACATCATGAAACATAAACAAAAATAGCAATTTTAAAAGGCTGACATGAAAATAAATAAAAAGAAGCTGTTGTTTCCGTCTGGTGCCCCAAGCGATTGTCCCTTGTTCACTGGGGTATGACGCTGTGCTCCAGGACTGCCTTGGGACTTCCTTTTGCTGTCAACCTATGAATTCTTTTAGTCTATTTCTTGCATTGGACTTTGTTTCTGAAGTTTCATGTTTCTTCCTTAGTTCTCTCCCTCTTTTGGATGGAACACATCCTCTAGTAGTTTCCTAAGAAAAGGTGCAAGGGAGCAAATTCCTGAGATATTACCTGTTTAAAATGCCTTCATTTTTAAAACAATGAAAAAGTCACAGACTGCGAGAAAATATTTACAAAGCTCACATCTGATAAAGGATCTGTATCCAAAATATGCAAAGAACTCTTAAAATTTGAGAATAAAAACACAAACAACTCAATTTAAAAATGGGCACAATATCTGAACAGATACCTCATCAAAGAAGATACTGTAAACATATGGTAAGTACACATATGAAGAGTAACATTTTATGTCCTTAGAGAATTACAAATTAAAATGATAATGAGTACCACTATATACTTATTAGAAACTCTAAAATCCAAAACACTGACAACACAGAATACTGTCAAGGAAATGAAGCAACAGGAACTTTTATTTATTGCCAGGGGAAATGCAAAATGGCACAGCCACTTTGGAAGACAGTTTGGCAATTTCTTATAAAACTAAACATTGTCTTGCCATGTAATCCAGCAATCACATTGGGTGTTTGCCCAAATGAGATGAAGGTTTGTGTCCACACAAAATCTGCTATGAGTAGCTTTGTTTATGATTGCCAAACTGGGAAGTAGCAAGATATCCTTGTATAGGTAAATGGATGAATGTACATGTAACACCCACACAATGGAGGATTATTTGGCAATAAAAAGAAACGAGCTATCAAACCATGAAAAGACATGGAGGAAATTTAAATACATATTGCCAAGTGAAAAAAGCCAGTCTGAACTCTCCATAATACAAGAAAAAAAAATCAATGGAAAAATGCTGGTCTGAAAGTATGATTACATCTACATGACATTCTGAAAAAGGCAAAACTATAGAGATACTAAAACAATGAGTGGTTGTCACCAGTTTGGAGGGGAGCAAGGGAGGGAGTGGGAAGAGGTGGAGCAAAGTGGGTATTTAGGTCCTGAAACAATTATGCATGATTCCATGATAGTGGTACATTTGATTACACATTGGTCAAAACCCAGAGCAATGTGCAACACAAAGAATGAATCCTAATTGAAACTATGGACTTTAGTTAATAGTAACAATTTATCAACGTTTATCCATCAATTGTAACAAATGTATCACACCAATGTAAGATGTTAGCAGCAGAAGAAACTGTGAAGGCTGGGGAAGGTATACATGGCGCTTTCTCTCATTTCTGTTCAAATTTTTTGAGAAATTTAATACTTCTCTAAAAAAATGTTTATTCTATTCTCACACTGGGTGAATAATTTGGGTAAAGAATTATACACTAAAAATTATTTTCTCTCAGAATTTTTGAGAATTTGGTCAGTTGCTTTTAAATCTCAGTGTTGCTAATAGAAGTCTCTGGTCATTTTATGTTATGATCCATGGCACAATCTGTTCTCTCATATCCATTTCTTAGGCCTTTTAAAAAAATATTTTCTGTTCTCAGGGTTTTGAAACTTTGTAATGACATAGGTCTTTCTTTCCTCAGTTTCACTGGCCTTCTGGTCTGGATGTCTGTGCCCGGCAGGCCGCGGGTGTAGTAATTTACACCTGTTGGTTGATTATCTATTTACCTTTTTAAAAGCGTTAATATTTTCTTTTTCTTTTCTTTTCTTTCTTTATTTCTTTCTTTCTTTTTTTTTTTTTTTTTTGGCTTTTTTGGTTTTCGAGGGTTTATTTCTTTGTTCGTTTGTTTGTTGTTGTTGTTGTGGAAATATCTGTTCTTCCCTAAACCTTATTTTCCAATTCTCCTATGGGGTTTGTAGATTTTACTATCATCTTTTCTTCTCTGAAGCTATTAATTGTAGAATCTTTAAAATATTCTTCTGCTCTCTGCATATCCACGCTCCTCTCATGGTTTATTTTTTCTTCTATGTTGAAGGCTTTTCTCGAACTTATTGTACAAAAAGGTTTGTCCATTTATAGGCAAGAATAGAGCACTAAAGAGCTGGGTGGAAGCTGTTTGTGCATCTGTGAAGCTGGTTGATGTGGAACAATTGGTGGATGTAGAGCTTTTTAATTCAACCCCTGATATGTTGGTGTTTGTTCATATCTTCAAGTTCATTGTCTCCAGAGAAGTATACTGTTATCACATGCCTCTGATGCAGGACTGGCTGCCTGTGCTCAGGACAGTGGAAAATGCCAGTGTTTCAGCACACAGGAGGCAGGTGCCCACCTGGTCTGTCCTTTCTCAGCACAGCACTGCCTCTCTATCTTCCTCTCTGCCTTGCATCATATCTTTGAAGACTTTCTGGTTCAATTTACCTGACTTTACAGAGTGGCGGTGGTATAATTGCTCTTTATACATGTTTATAAGTGAATCCTAATCTTTAGCTTTCTGACTCACACCTGTTCTCCATTTTCTGAATTCTTCCAAGGTGGAAATACTCCATGGGGACCAAATGAGCATTTAATTAATGTCAGTTATTACTGCTGTTAATATTATTGTTATTTATTGCTGTACACTGTGAAAGGATTTTGGTTTGACCTGCTTTTCTCTCTGCTAGGTCATTTACCATATTCTTATCTATTTTCAGTCTTCATAAATAAGGGGCTGAGATACATCTGTGATAGGCAGAAAAATGGCCCACCAAAAGATGTCCACACCAGCACCCTGGAATCTCCGTGAACGTTAACCTTATTTGGGAAAAGGTATTTGCAGATGTGACTAAGTTAAGGATTTTGAAATTAGGAGATTATCATGGATTACCTGGGTGGGCCCTAAATGCCACCACAAGTCTCTGTGTACACCAGACATACAAAGCAGAAGAGAGGCAAGAAAAGCCAGAGGTGGTGTGGTGGCAGAGGTGGAAAACAAAGCAGCCATATGCTAAGGGATGGGTAAAGCCGTCAGAAGCTGGGGAAGGGAAAGAACGTGTTCTCTCCTAGAGCCTTTAGATGAGTGCAGCCTGGACTTCTGGCCTCCAGAGTTGTAAGGGAATACATTTCTGTTGTTTTATTTTTAAGAAGCGCTTAGTATCAAGCAGTCTTCCCACTTTAGTCTCCCAAAGCATTGAGGTTACAGATGTGAGCCACAATGGCTGACCATTTCTATTGTTTTAAGTCACCTACTTTGTAACAGAGCCCTAAGAAATGAATACAAATTATCTTCTAGTTTTATCAAAGAGGAATTTATATTTCAATTTTGTGTATTCTTGGTTGTCATGGGAAGAAAGCACTTGCTATCTGTTTTGAAATTAGCAGTATGTTATGATAGCAGTATATTATTAACAGTATATTACATTATAATATGTTGTAACTAATCTCTAATTTTTGAACATTTTGGTTGTAGCCCAATGGTAGATAGCTTAGAAAATGTTTGGAAAAAGTACTTGCTAGTTATTTGTATTTATTACTCAATAGGTCTACTGTTTATATTCTTTGAGTTTTTGATTATTCTTCAAAATGATTCATAGAAAATAAACTATAAATTTGCTGATTTAAAGGGTCCTAATCTTGGTTTTTGATGTCTATTGTTAAAATTCTTGCCTTATAGCTTTTTTTTTAAACCTGTTATTCTATTAAAAAAACCCTATACCTACTAGATGTATATGAGAATGCCTGTTTTAACCCAAACTTGCCAACAATGAGAATTTTAAAAGTAATTGCCAATATAATACATAAGAGTATCTTATTTTAATCTTCGTTTCTTTAATAGTTATAATGAGGATTTGTTTATATTATTATTTGTATTGCTTTCTCTATGTGTAGCTAGTTCATATCATTTTGCCTATTATTTGATCAAGTTGTAATATCTTGCTTGTTGATATTAAAATCAAGGACATTAAATTTTTTTGTTGTATTACTCCCAAGGCTTTTCTTTTCACTTCTTTTCCTTTTTTTTTTTGAGGCAGAGTCTCACTCTCTCACCATCATAGCTCACAACAACCTTCAACTCCTGGGCTCAAGCGATTCTCTTGCCTCAGTCTCCCAGGTAGCTAAGACTACAGGCGCCCACCACAACTCCTGGCTATTTTTAGAGATGCAGTCTCACTCTTGCTCAGATTAGTCTAGAACCTGTGAGCTTAGGGCAATCCACCTGCCTCGGCATCCCAGAGTGCTAGGACTACAGGCGTGAGCTACTGTGCCTGGCCTTACTTCCAAGGCTTTTCATAGTTTATTATTTATCCTTAAATTTTGTGGTACTTTAGCATATATACAAATTCAACATTTTTTTCCTAGTCAAGTCTATTAATATTTCTCTTGGTGTTTTATTCTTAGAAAGTTTCCACTAAACAAGGATAGAATTATTTTTAAAAAGAAGTACATTTTTATATTTCTCTCTGGAATTTATTTTGGTATATGATATAAGGTAGAAATCTAACTTTGTTCCATTATAGTAACCAGTTGTCCTAAGCTTTTATGGAGTAAGTCTTTCCCCCACTGATTTGTGTTGTATCATACACTGGATTATAACTTACATTGTATCTATTTGTAGAGCAAGAAAATGAATAAGAGGTAGTATAGCAAATATAACTTTACCTACTATCCAACACAACAAGCTGTGACATCTTAGACAATTTTTATTTTTAAATAAAAGTATGTTAAAAATTACTAATGAGGCTTGAGACATATAATCCCCTTTGTCCCTAGAAACTCTGAGTTATGCATATTTTATGGGCATCTAATCAACATTTTATGTTTTGCTTATTACAAATACATGTATTTATAAAGAATTGTTATGTACTTTACAAAATAATTTACATTATTATCTAATTTTAGTATTATAACACAACTTATTGACTGTTTAATCTTTCCCCCATTAATTTTGACTTATACCAAGTTTTTTTACATGCACAGATCTGTTTCTGTACTTTCTATTCAGTTTCCTTAGCTCATTTATACATCTTGGTGTCAATATCTCACTGTCTTACTTACTATAGCTTTATAATAAATCTTGTTACCTAGTAGGCAAGAGCTCTTTCCTTAAACCTATCTTGCCTTTTCTTGGACCTCTAATTTTCTATATGAACTTTAGATTTAATTCATCACATAAAAAATCTTGCAGGGATTTTGATTGGACTTGGATTAAATTTATAGATTAGTTTGGGGGAGAAATCATTCTTTTCAATATTGACTCCTTTTTTTTTTTTTTTTTTTTTGGCTGGGGCTGAGTTTGAACCTGCCACCTCCAGCATATGGGGCCAGTGCCCTACCCTTTTGAGCTGCAGGCGCTGCCCTCAATATGGACTCTTTCCATAATATGTCTAAACATTTGTTTAAGGTTTTTTTACACATTTGATTTTTAGATATTATGTTATTTTTCAATCCCTTCTTAATTTTAAGCTATTTATATTATAAAATAAAACTTAATAGCATGATACCTTTGTGGTTTTACTGATAAATAAAAATAAAACTTATTGATTAAAAACAAAAGAAATCTAAAAAAACAGGAAATCTAAACTAAAAATAGGAAAAACTGTTATGAAAATACTGTAGATACTAGCAATAAGGATATACAAAGAGTGCTATTTTGAATTCTTATCTTACTGAACTATAAAATTAATTACAAAATTTGGGATGGGTGTGGTGGGAAGCCAGGGTGGGAGGATCACTTGAGACTAGGAGTTCAAGACCAGCCTGGGCAACACAGTGAGATCCTGTTTCTACAAACAATAGAATAATTAGCCGAGTGTGATGGCGGGGGTGTGTGTGTGGGGTGACTGCAGCCCTAGCTAGTTGGAAGGCTGAAGCAGGAGGATTGTTTGAGCCTAGGAGTTTGAGGTTGCTGTGAGTTATTATGACATCACTGTACCTATCCTGGACAACATAGTGAGACCGTATCTCATAAATAAATAAACAAATAGATTAATAAATTTGGAATCACTGGCTGGAAATATACTTATGGGTGACTAGAAGCCTTATGTCATCAGTATCCATCAGGGTTCACTTGTGCAATTGTCTCATAATACTTTTGGATTAGGAGCCACATAAATGTATAGGTTACTGGCTGAAATGTCTCTTCTGTTTTTTTCTTTCAATCTATAGGCTTCCCCTCCAGCTTTCTTTTTTCTTTACAGTTTATTTGTTGAAGGAACCAGATAGTTTCTCCTGCACAGTTTTCTGAAGTCTGGGTTTACTGCTTGCATCTTAAGCATGTCATTTAATGTGTTCCTCAGTCCCCTGCAAATCCTGCTAGTTAATAATCCAATCAGGAGGTTCGACCCCATTCATCATTAGCTATTTTGGCAAGGCAACTTCCAGGTGGCTCTGTGTTAGGAGGCATATAATATCTGCTGTCTGACTTGCAATGTTGTTATTTGTAGGGATCAAATGTCTTGATCCATTGATTTGTTGGGTATTACAGAATGTTGATATTTTAATTCTGTTTTTTCTTTCTTATTCTTAACTAGAATCCTTCCCGAAAGAGAAATTTTCCCTAATCTACTATTGCTTACCTGAGGGTACAGTTTATATAGGCAAAGGTGATAAATGCTTGATTTTTCGCCTTTATTGACCAGTTTTATCAAGTAAGACTTATCATCCTCCAACAGCAGTGATTCATTTTCTTTTCTTTTGTTCCACAGTGTTTTTAGAAACTCATGGATTTAAATTTTTTATGTATTTCAATATGTTGCAGTTATTATTTTCATTGATGCTCAAAATTTCCCATCTTCAGCCAGTAGGAGCCCTTTCAGATACATCCTGAGTCATTTGGACACTTTTTGATAACGTTCTTGCTATCTGATTTTTAAACTATATGTATTTTTAATTTTTATTATTATGGGTGCATAATACTTGCATATCTTTATGAGAACATATGATGTTTTGGTATAGCCCTGCTGTGTGAAATAATGAAATTAGAGTAATTGGGGTATCCAATCACTTCAAGCATTTATCCTTTCTTTGTGTTAGGAATTTTCTAATTCCATTTTCTTAGTTACTTTAAAGTATCTCTTAACTTACTGCTCTTGACAGTCACTCTGTTGTGCTGTGAAGTACTGCTCATTCTATATAATTATCTAGCTATATTTTTGAACCCATAAACCACCCCCACATTGTCTCCCTCTCCTGCTGCCCTTCCCAGAATATGTTGAATGACAGTGTTGAGAGAGGGGATTCTTGTCTTGTTCTAGCTCTTAGAGGAAAGGCTCTCATTTTTTCCCTTTTATGTTATGATACTAGCTGTGGATTTGTCACATATGGCTTCTATTATATCAAGGTAAGTTCTTTCTGTACCCAGTTTTTTTTTTAGAGGTTTTGTAATGAAGGAATGTTGAATTTTATCAAATGCCTTTTCAGCATCAATGATGTATTGCATAGATTAATTTGCATATATTGAATCATCTTCACATTCCTGGCATGAATACCACTTGATCATGATGAATAACTTCTTTAATGTGTTGTTGAGTTCAGTTTGCTAGTAATTTGCAGAGGATTTTTATGTCTATGTTCATTGGAGATACTGGCCTATAGTTTTATGTTTTTGCTGTGTCTTTGGTTTTGATATCAGGGTGATATAGGTCATAAAGAATAAATCTCAGCATGTTCCCTCCTCCTCAATTTTTTGGAATGGTTTAAGTAGGATTGGTATTAGTTCTATGAATGCTTAATAGAATTCAGCAGTAAAGCCATTGGTCCTAGGTTTTTTTTTTTTGATGGGAGACTTTTTGTTATTGCATCTATCTCATTACTTGTTACTAGTTTATTCAGGTTTGTGGGTAAATGATTTGTTTGTATATTTTCCAATGTTCCTCATGTTATTGCTTTCTGGTTTTATTCCATTGTGATCTGAGAAAATACTTGGTATTATTTCAATTTTTTGATATTTTTGAGATTTGTGGCTTGCTATATGGTCTATCCTTGAGAATGATCCATGAGCTGAGGAGAAGAATGTGAATTCAGCAGCTGTTGAATGAAATATTCTGTAAAAAAAAAAAAAAAGAAATATTCTGTAAATATATCTTATGCCTATTTGTAGATTAAGTCCAATGTTTCATTGTTGATTTTCTGTCTGAATCATCTGTCCAATGCTGAAAGTGGAGTACTGAGGTCTCCAGTGATTATTGTAGTGGAGTTTATCACCCTCTTTTGCTCTGATAATATTTGCTTTATACACTATGTTTCCCCCCAAATAAGACCTACCCCCCAAATAAACCCTAGCAGGATTTCTATGCATTTGTTAAATATAAGCCCTACCCCAATAATAAGACCTGGTGATGGACATTCGCTGCATAACACTCCATGCATTTCAGCACAGAAAAGAAGACATCCTTTGAAAATAAGCCCTAGTGTGTCTTAAGAAAAAATAAATATAAGACAGTGTCTTATTTTGGGGGAAACACGGTATCTATTTGCTCCAGTATTGGGTGCATATACATTTAAAATTGTTATATGCTCTTGCTGAATTGACTCCTTTGTCATTATATAATGACTTTCTTTGTCTCTTTTTATAATTTTTGTCTTGAAGTATGTTTTATCTGATAGAAGTAAAATTCTTCTTGCTCTTTTTTGGTTTCCATTTGCATGGAATATCTTTCCATCCCTTTATTTTCAGTCTATATGTGTCTTTTTAGGTGAAGTGGCTTTCTTGCAGATAACATATAGTTGCTATTGTTTTTTTATCCATTCAACCTCTCTGTCTTTTGATTAGTTTGGTCCATTCACCTTGGATGTTATTACTTGTAGTGGAGGAGTCACTATGCCGTACTGGTCTGTGATTCCTGGTGGAGTGGTGTTCGTCTCCACCTTTCTTTCTTTCTTTCTTCCTACCTGTCTCCCTTTGGTACTGTGATTTACAGTGATTCCCTCTGGTACTGTGTTTTAATTTCTTGCTTTTTATTTTTTGTATATCTGTTATAGGGCTTTTGTGTGTGTGTGTGTGTGTGTGTGTGTGTGTGTGTGTGTATGATTTGAGGTTAGTATAAATTTTGTAAAAAATAATTTTATGACCATTATTTTAAACATATGTCCACTCTGCTTACAAACAAATAAGCAAGGAGAAATCTAACAGAAATTCTGCTCTTTAGCTCCATCACTGCTGCTATTTAACTTTGTGTTGTTTCCATCAATATTGTTTCATACTGTCTCTCAAAAAGTTGTTAGCTATATTTGATATGTTTGTTTTTTAGTTTTCCTACTCAAGACGTCAGTAGCTTCTACACCAAAATTATAGGAATAGCATATTCTCAATCTGTGTCCTTGTTGTTACCATGGAGGTTTATCTCTTCAGATGTTTTTTTTTTTTTTTGGAACAGAGTCTCAAGCTGTTGCCCTGGATAGAGTGCTGTGGTGTCATAGCTCACAGCAACCTCCAACTCTTGGGCTTAAACTATCCTCTTGACTCAGTTTTTCTATTTTTAGTAGAGATAGGGTCTCGTATTTTTTTTTTTTTTCCTCAAGCTGGTCTTGAGCCAGTGAGCTCAAGCAATATACACATCTTGGCCTCCCAGAGTGTTAGGATTACAGGCATGAACCACCATGTCCAGCCTTCAGGTGATTTCTTTTTGTCTATTAACATCCTTTTCTTTTAAAAGAACTTTCAGCATTTCTTGTAGGACAGGTCTAATGTCAATGAAATTCTTAAGCTTTTGTTTCTGGAAAAGTCTTTATCTCTCTTTTGTGTTTGAAACATATATTTTGCAGTATATGATATTCTAAAGTTAAAGTTTTTTCTTTTAGCACTTTGAATGTGTTATGTCACTCTCCAGTCCTGCAAAGTTGCCACTGAGAAGTCTGCTGCCAGGATATTGGAGCTCGTTTATATGTTCCTTTTTTCTTTTTTCTTGCTTCTCTTAGTGCCTTTTCTTTATTCATGACCTTTGAGAACTTGATTATTAAATCCCTTAAGGTAGTCTTTCTCTAGGTTTGGAAAGTTCTGTTATTGTTTCTTTAAATAAACTTTCTACCTCAATTTTTCTCTCTACCTTCTCTTACAGCCAGTAGTTTTTAGATTTCCTCTTTTGAGGTTATTTTCTAGATCTTGTAGGTGATTCGTTCTTCTTTTTTTTCTCTTCTGACTGTGTATTTTAAAATAGGCTGTCTTGAAGCTTACTAGTTCTTTCCTCTGCTTGGTCAATTCTGCTGTGGAGAGATTCTGATGCATTTCTCAGCTTGTCAATTGAATTCTTAAGCTCTAGAATTTCTCTTTCATTAAAAAAATTATTTCAATATCTTTGTTAAATTTCTCAGAAAAACTTCTGATTTCTGTCTCTGTGTTGTCTTAAAGTTCACTGAGCTTCTTCAGGGTGGTTATTTTTTCTCTACTGACAGTTCATTATTTATTTATTTACTTTTGAGACAGAGTCTCACTCTGTTGCCCCAAGATAGAGTGCTCTGGTGTCACAGCTCACAGCAACCTCAAACTTCTGGGCTTGAGTGATCCTCTTGCCGCAAGCTCCAAGTAGCTAGAGCTGTAGGTGCCTGCCATAGTGCCTGGCTTGTTTTTCTTTTCAGTAGAGACAAGGTCTCACTTTTGCTGAGACTGGTCTTGAAATCCTTAGTTCAAGCAATCTACTCACCTTGGTCTCCTAAAGTGCTAGGATTACAGGCATGAGCCACTATGCCTAGCCTATTTTTTGGTTTTAGTTAACCTAATGGAAACATGTAATTTCTTGTTTGAGAGTAATCTGTGATTTTAGAAAAAAAAATCAGAAAGGCAAGGTTTTATTGGGTTCAAAATTACTTTTCTCTCAACAGCTACCAACTTCATATTCTTAATCACTAGGATTTAGCTTGGCTTTAATTTTCTTTATTTCAACAAATTAAAGGGGTAGTGTGCCTGTCACCCACATAATGTTCATTGCACCTGTTAAGTAGGCCTTTGCCCATCAACACACTTGATTTCCATTACATTTTACTTCCCTTTGAGCCTTGCATGCTCTTCAGATAGTTCCAATTTAAGCACATGTTGTGTTTACTTTTCCACTCTTTAGGTACTTTGCTTGGGATACTATCAGTTCTATCCAAATTACTGCAAAACGCCTTATTCTTCATGGCTGAATAGTAGTCCATGGCATACACATACCACATTTTGTTCATTCATAAACTGATAGGCACTTAGGTTGATTCTACATCTTTGTGTTCGTGAATTGTGTTAGAATAAATTGAGTGCAGTTGTCTTTTTCATCAAATGACTTCTTTTCCTTTGGATAAATATCCATTAGTGAGATTGCTAGATTAAATGGTAGGTCTACTTTATGTTCCTTGAGGTGTCTCCATATTGTTTTCCACAGAGCTCACACTAGTCTATAGACCCACCAACAGTGTATAAACATTCTTTTCTATCTACGTCCACGTCAGCTTCTATTCTTTTTTTGACTTTTTAATAATGGCCATTCTAACAGGGGTAAGGTGGTATCTCACTGTGGTTTTAATTTGCATTTCCCTGATAATTAGTGATGTTGAGCATTTTTTCATATATTTGTTGCCCATTCATTTATCTTCTTTTGAAAAGCTACTGTTCATGTCTTTAGTTGATTTTTTGATGGGACTGTTTAATTTTTTTCTTGATGATTTGCTTGAGTTCTTTGTAGATTCTGATTATTAGCACTTTATTTGTTGTATAGCTTGTGAATATTTTCTCCCATTCTGTAAGTTGTCTGTTTGCTCTGCTGATTATTTCTTTGGCTGTGCAGAAACTTTTTGATTGGATCAAATCCCATTTGTTAATTTTTGCTGTGATTGCTATTGGGGTCTTCTTCATAAATTCTTTGCCTAGGCTGATGTCTATAATAGTTTTTCCAACATTTTATTCTAGAAATTCTTTTTTTTTTTTGGCTGGGGCTGGGTTTGAACTCACCACATCTGGCATATGGGGCCGGTGCCCTACTCCTTTGAGCCACAGGCACCACCCTCTAGAAATTCTTGTGGTTTCATGCCTTACATTTAAATCATTTATCCATCTTGTATTAATTTTTGAGTAGCGAGAGATAAGGATGCTGTTTCAACCTTCTGTATGTGGTTACCCAATTTTCCCAGTATCATTTATTGAGTAGGCATTCTTTTCTTAGGTATATATTTTCCATCTGCTTTGTCAAAGATCAGATGGCTGTATGTGAATGGCTTTATATCTGAGCCTTCTATTTTATTCCATTGGTCTATATCTCTATTTGTGTGCTAATGTCATGCTATTTTGATTACCATAGCCTTGTAGTATAGTCTGAAGTCTGGTAATGTGATGCCTCCATATTTGTTACTTTTGCTTAAGATTGCCTTGGCTGTTCAGGCTCTTTTCTGGTTCCAAACAAAGCATAGGATTGTTATTATTCTTTAGATGTTTGAGATATCATGTTGGTATTTTGATGGGAGCGCATCAAATCTGTAAATCACTTTGAGTAGTATGAACATCTTAACATGGTTCAAAAAACCAGGCATATAATGTGTTTTTTTTTTGTAGTTATAGAAAAACAGAAAGAGGTCCTTGTCTTTATTTTAAGAACCAAAATATAATCATTGATCATTTATTTAATTATAATTTTATGTGGAATTAAACTATTTATGAAAAATAATTTTTTCACATGAAAAGTCTTTATTAATCCTCTTGTGAAAAATCTATACAATTGCTGCAGATAACATCACTATAGAGTCTTTACTCCTTCACCTGTTATCCAATCTCCAGCTCACTTTTTGCCAGCACCAACATTAGCCTTTGCAATCCCCGACTTTCTTCATTCTGTTCTTCTGTTCCTTTCACTGCTTTCTTTTTTTTTTTTAAATAATCTTTTTTTAAATTAGATCATAATTGTGTACATTAATTCTATCATAGGATACAGTGTGTTGCTTCCATATGCAGTTTGGAAAACTCTCATCCAACTGGCTAACATAGCCATCATGTCTTTCTCATAATTGTTGTGTTAAGACA
>CAUYQV010068033.1:0-20731 GCA_963574575.1 Galagoides demidoff | reverse complement strand
ACTGCGGTGTGAGGCCTCCCAGATCTTCCCCTGTGCACGTCACACGTGGTGCTTGAGTGACACTGCGGTGTGAGGCCTCCCAGATCTTCCCCTGTGCACGTCACACGTGGTGCTTGAGTGACACTGCGGTGTGAGGCCTCCCAGATCTTCCCCTGTGCACGTCACACGTGGTGCTTGAGTGACACTGTGGTGTGAGGCCTCCCAGATCTTCCCCTGTGCACACCACACACGGCACTTGAGTGACACTGTGGTGTGAGGCCTCCCAGATCTTCCCCTGTGTATGTCACACACAGTGCTTGAGTGACACTGCTGTGTGAGGCCTCCCAGATCTTCCCCTGTGCACGTCACACATGGTGCTTGAGTGACACTGTGGTGTGAGGCCTCCCGGATCTTCCCCTGTGCACATCATACACAGTGCCATCCGTCCAAACTTACAAGTGCCTGCCGTGTGCAGCGGTGAGGCGTGGTGGAGGTTCTACTGTCTACTCACGCCTCCGCTGTCACTGTCCTTGCCCAACGTTCTTGAATTTCAAATCCCACCTCCAAAGGGTCTTGCGCTCCTTGAATGACCAACCCAGTTTCTGCCATCGTCTTTGACTGTCCTGCCTGTCACATCCCAGTGATTAAGACCATCTTTTGAGTGAATGTCATACTATACCTTGCTGCTATAATTCAATTCAACTTTAGAAAGTAATACATGGATAACAGCTCGTAAAATGTGTGCACACTTTATTGGCAACCCCAGTGTATCTCTGTTCATATGTACATATAACAGAGAAGAAAATGTGCTGACCCGTCTGGTCCTCATGTTTGTAACTGATCACCAGCTGTGTTTGGTATTTACTACTTTGTTTTCTCACATTATACCTATCCTTAGCTGGCTGGGGGTGCTTTCTCTGATGGGGTGATTCAAACTTTTATTCCTAAAAGGTCTGGATTCTCAGTGGTCCTACCTGTTTTAGGTTGCCCTAGTTTCCTAATAAAGGTGACTATTAGACATCAAATTACCCTCAAGAAGAGAAAATGGGCTAAGCCTAGGGAACTATGTCGTGAGATTTCTGAAGAGCACAAAGAACCTCAGTGAAGTTCATGATCATTATCTTCAAGGGGAGGAGGTCACCAGGACTGTGTGTAGTGAGCTGGATTCAACCAGATTTGAGGTTTTATCAGGTGAGGAAGAATGAGGGAAAGGGGCTCTGGGAGTTGGGGTCATATCCAAGAACATACCTGTAATGATGAGCTCTGAGAGCCAAACTGGATGAGGGGGGAACAGGCCTGTACAGGGACCAGAATGTTAAAAGGTGGAAGGAAGGATGGAGTCTGAGTCAGGAGAAGTACCGTGACTCTCCCTGTGTTATTGCACAGTTTGGTCGTGTTTGGTTGTTTGTGAGTTCCCTACTAGCACTTTGGAGACTATGATTTTGACAATGGCTTTGACAATGGCAGTTGACAATGGCTTTCCTGGGGTCAACCTGTCTGGGGTGGAACCAGAGTTCTGCCACTTACTGTCTGTTTTGTCATCTGTAAACTGACGATGGTAAGTGCCCATCACAGGGCATGAGTTAGCGTTTACCTGGCACTTAGAATGTGCCTAGCACAGAATCAATGCTCATGAAGTACGACCTCTTGCCGTCGTAATGAATGAATGTTTTTATGCTGTGGTTTTAATCCTAATTCCATCCTGAAATAGCTGAGAGCTCTTACTTAATTTTTCCTTCGTTATATGTGTCCAAGCAAGATCACAGTTTCTGGCCCAAACAGCACTGCTGGGGAAAGCCGACCTTCAGAACTTTTCTTCTTTCTTCCCCCTAACATCTTGTTCTTTGACACTCCCTGGGTTCTGTAAATATTTCCGTTCCTCTTTTCAGTGTTCCCTCCAAACATGGAGGGTCTTCAGGGTTTTCTGCCCTCCTGAGTCTCTGAAGGAATCAGAGCACACTCACAAGGTGTCTGCGCTCCGCCCCCACAGAACTAACCTCACTCCTCACCTCTTAGCCTCCTCAGGAAAGCAGCCGGCTTCTCCCTCAGTTTTCCTCCCGACCAGGTCCAGCCGTAGAGCTCCACTGGGGCAGGGACCCTGCTAGAAAACCATATTTGTAACTCTGGCCATCCTGCCGAAGGCGCCTCGCCAGTGTTTATTTACTTCAGTGTCCTTTACTCAACCGGCTCCTTCTTACCCGTGTGATGTCAAAGTGAGTAGCCCCAAGTCTTTATGGCTTGACTCTCCCCACAGCAAACATGAGCATCCTTATCTGTGGGGCATCTGAGGAACTCCCAGCTGCTCTGCATGGCTGGAACAAGAGCCCCAGCACCAGTGGGGGCGGCAAGACTGGAGAGGTTGGTGGGCACTGGATCCTCAGTCTGAAATCTGGCTTCATTGCAGCATTCTCCCCAGGGGTGTGGCAGGTGACAGACATGAGGGCAGGAAGCCTGGGAGACCGATTACTATGGGTCATGGTATTTCCACGACCTAGTGGCACAGTGATGGGGAGCTGGCTTCCATTTATTGAGCACCTACTTTGTATTAAGTACTTCATGTACAACATTGCCTCATAGATCTCAGCAACAATGAGAATCCTGGGTGTCACTGTGCCCCATCCATAAAGAAGGTACCTGGGCTTCAGGAAGGTAAGAGATAGCAGAGTATCAGAGCTGGAACATGAGCCAAAGCCTGCACCCCCCCAACACACACACCTCTTTTTTCCTCACTGTATGCTGCTTACTACAATTAGCCTCCCTGACCAGGGGGGGAAGTTATAGAACCTGAACTAAGACAATGGCTGTGGGAACTGAGAGGAGGAAAAGGCAGAACTGACTGGGACCAAGGACTGGATTTGAGGTGGAGAAATAAAGGGGAAGGAACCTGGAATGACTCCCAGGGTTTGGGCTTCTCTGACTGGAAAATAGTGGTATAAACATGGGCCATCACAGAAAACATGCGTTCGGTGGAGAAGATAATTTTGCATATATAAAAAAGATGAAGACACTAGTCAGTGCACTGCACATTCCAGGTCCTTCTCAAGTGCACATGGGGGAGGTGGTGGCAGTGCTGATGATGGGTAATGATGGGTCGTGATGGAAGTGGTGCTGATAATGAGTCATGATGGAGGTGGTGCTGATGATAGGTTGTGATGGAGGTTGTGGTGATGATGGGTCATGATGGAGGTGGTGATGGTGGTAGTAATGATGGGTCACGATGGAGGTGGTGCTGATGATGGGTCATGATGGAAGTGGTGCTGATGATGGTCGTGATGGAGGTGGTGCTGATGAAGGTGTTACTGGGTTGTGATGGAGGTGGTGGTGATGATGAAGGTGTTACTGGGTTGTGATGGAGGTGGTGTTGATGATGAAGGTGTTACTAGGTTGTGATGGAGGTGGTGGTGATGAGGGTGTTACTAGGTTGTGATGGAGGTGGTGGTGGTGATGAGGGTGTTACTAGGTTGTGATGGAGGTGGTGGTGGTAGTAGCTCCATAGAAGCAACAGCAGTAGGACTGGCAGCAAATTAGTGTTACCACCATAATTTTTTTCATATATTCCACATACTCTGTTGGAGAAGAAAATAAGTTTTCCAGTTTAGGCAGAAGGTGTATTATACACACCATGACTGAGGCTGTCTGTTCTGGTGAGCTGAAGATAAGTCTACCCTGGGGTACTCAGCAGTAGTTTGTGGGGAGCCACAAAGAGCAGACAGAGTAATACTTGGGATGATGATGGTTTGGTTCTTCTTGAGACAAACTTGAGATACCTTAAAAAGAAAGCCCATACATCTTTGCCAAGGTGCCCTGTGCCGTAATGGAAGAGCACGCTGATGAGAACTCAGAGCTGCACTCCTCCAGCACACCTGCTCTCCCACAGCGCGTCTGGTCTAGACACGAGGCACCCTGCCCAGTGCGGGGAACACAGATGATGCCACTAGTAGCTAGATGACTGAAAAACTAATTGGGGAAGAATAAAAGATTGTGGAAGGCAAAATGGAAACATTCTACACCATGGGATTGATGTGAGTTTGTCATCACAAGCCTGCTTTAGAAATATCTGCTAAGTTCACAGTGCAGAGAATTGTGTAATTTTGTTAATGGTCAAAGCAAGCTTGGCATTTTGATGAGCTTTAATAGCAATTACTTTATATAATACACATATTACTTTGCATAATACATACATTACTTTTTTTTTTATTTTTTAGAGACAAAGTCTCACTTTATCACCCTTGGTAGAGTGCCGTGGAGTCACACAGCTCACAGGAACCTCCAACTCCTGGGCTTAGGTGATTCTCTTGCCTTAGCCTCCCCAGTAGCTGGGACCACAGGTGCCCACCACAATGCCCAGCTATTTTTTGTTGCAGTTTGGCTGGAGCCAGGTTTAAACCCACCACCCTCCATATATGGGGCCAGCGCCCCACCCACTGAGTCACAGACACCGCCCAATACATATATTACATTATATAAATACGTGGCAGTAGTGGACATTACTGTCCAATGTATTCTGAATGATTAGGTGAATAAGCTCTGAAACTTACTTCTTAATCAAGCAAATATAAATAAGGTTTTGTGGTATATATAAAACATGACAGGCAAGTTAACACTCAAAAAAGACAGGGAAACTGGATGAAAGTGAAATGGTCGATACTGGTGCTGCTTTCCCCTTCAGGTCAAAATTCTGAATAAAAACTTCGTGGGAAGTATCGGCTCTAATCAAATACTTGAATTCTTTGTCCTGCATCTCCAAGAAACAATCCCTCAACCTCTGCTACTGTATTTCCAACAACAGTTACGACAATGCTTTTATTTCGATGCATCTACATCGACCTCTCCATGTCAATGTGCTGTTCCTCACACCGTGTTTTTGTGTGAGGCCCACAATAAAAAGTAAAGAGGTAGCCAGGAAGTTGGTGTTGCCTTATAGAAAGATAATTTTTAAAGCTTGATGAGTATTCTCCTTTAGAATCCCTAGGAGATTTTGGTCAAGGTATGCATTTTCCACGAAAATACATATTTTCATGAACAGCTCCCTAAATCCATTTGTGGTCGTACTGAATCTAAACAGTCCTGAAACAACTTGACAGTATAACTTGGAAAGAAAGAGATGAGAGGTGTGGGCACACATACACACATTTCTGCTCCAAGGAAGAGAGAGACAAAAGCAAGGCGGTGGCCCTTTTGTCTGTATTGAAGCCGAGGCGCTGAGGCTTGGCCTCCCCAGGGATCCCAGAACTGCAAGTCTCATGCAGGAGTAGGATAGGAGTGTATCTTTCCTTCCACCAATCATGTGACATGCAGGAGTAGGATAGGAGTGTATCTTTCCTTCCACCAATCATGTGACTTCTACCAGAAAGAGCTGTGCTAGCACGGAATGGGGGTTCTAGCAAAGCACGTGTTACTGACACACTTTGTTGGGCACAGAGGACGTTCTGGAGCTGTCCGTCCAGCGGTGTGACCTAGCTCCTCCCTCATCACTCTTCATCTCATCAACCACACTTTAACCACTTGGTCCTCTTCTTGTCCCTGAAACACAAGCTCCTTCTCCCCAGACAGCCTCCACCCACGCCTTTTCCTCTGCCTAGAATGCTTTCAGTCTAACCCTTCAGACCCAAATCAGTTAACTCCTCCTCATCTTTCAGGTGTTAGAGAGGAGTCTCTGAGCCACCAGGGCAGGGCAGGTGCTCTGTGGTGCAGACTTGGCTCTCACTGCAATCAGCGGTCATTCGTTATGTAATCGGGCCTGTCTTCCTTTACACACTGTGAGCCCCGTGAGGGCAGAGGGCCTCCCTCCCTCACTCAGTAGAGACTTCTATACAATGAATGTTGCCGTAAGGGTCTCACGGAAAAGCAATGTCATGAAAAATAAGCACGCTTATTGAAATTGTGTTTTAAATAAAGGTGACCAACTGCTCACTCAGGCAAAATGGCGAGCTTTCTTTATTTGCTGTTGGTTTATATGGGCAATCTTGTGCACACGCACTATACAGCAATGACTTTGTTAACATTCATATAATCCCTCTGCACATGCGCGTTGGACACCAATGACTTCATTAATCCATTCAAATGTCTTATGACCACCCACCCTCCCTAGTAATCTGATAATCTACCCAACATACATCTTTAAGCATAACCCTTTCAACATAACTCAGTTTAACATAACTTAAGAAGAATACGTCAGTTATTACTTTCTTTGATCTTATCTGATGAAGCCTGAGGCTACGGGGGAAAGAGATGATTTGAATGTCTGTTCTACTGACCATGCCATTTGGAGGCAGTTACTTCGAATCTTTAAGCAAAGCATAGAGAAACTTCTTGGGCATACCGGAATTTGTGTGCAAACCTCTGCTCCCATGTAGGCCTTAAGTCAGGGTTTTATTTTGCTGGAGGCTTTTATAAGGAATTCTCAGGCTGGACTTCTCCAAAGCCTTTCATGAGCCCAGGTTTCATCTGTGTCATTAGATACCTGTATGCATCGGGTAAATTCCTCTTCTCTTGAGGTCCCCTAGCACATTACCATTCCCGGACCCATCAGCAAGCGACCTTCATCACTTACCACAGATCAGGAAAGGATACTGATGGGTATCTGGCCAGTTTTCCAAAGGGCTTTTTCATTGGCCTTAGAAAGGTAACCTTAATTCCTTACTACAGTCTGGAAATGCTATTCCAGCTAAAGCCTTGGTCATGTTAGGCCCGCAACTAACCTGGCCACATGGGATTCTGCCTCAGTTTCTCATAAGTGTGCCTGCACAAAGTCTTTTTCACTGCTCTCTCTCAAATGGCACTTTTGGCCAGAGGCATACAGGCATTTCTCCTATAATGAATAATTACTATTGCTGAATTTATGAAAGAATTATGCCACCAGGTTCTTCCTCAGACACCCCTGAAAACTGGAGTAAAGTGGAGACAGTAATAGACTCCGTGTCTAGCTGGCATTCCTGCTGTGCCAGTGCCCTGTCTGTCATGTCTGTAGTTAGTCTCCTACGTGTTAAATGAATCTGGAAAGTGAGGAAGCATGGTCTGTTCTGAGTGTGGCTACTCTGAGTTTATATGGGGTATTGTGAGAATTTAAATAAGTTAGTGTATGCTTGGGATGGTCTTTGGCACACAGTAGCTTCTCAAGGAATGCTATTTTTATGAGCCCAGGAATATACTACACTTTTCAAGATCTTTCTATGGCCAAGAATTCCCAAATGTGATGGTTAGGGTTGAAAGTAGTGTGTAAAAGTTTAGCTTACAAGTCATGGCACATTTTTTTGATACATCATTAGAACAGAAACTGTGCCGGAATGCCCAGAGGTCAGATCATGACCAGGAGAGAAGCTAAGACAGAGATTACTCATCCTTAAGAATTAACTAGCTCTAGGGAAAGCATTTGATTTTTGCTCTAGCCGTGTTCAGATAAACCTCAAGCCACAGGCGTATTCGGCCTCAGATTCAAGAAAGCAGAAGCACAGATGAGAGGAGGAGGCTCCTTGATATACTCCAGTGGGGGGACACGTGGCCGCCTTGCCACACATAACTGCTGTGGAAGTTCTGGTTGTGACTCACAGCCAATCATAAAAGTATCATTACCTGTGGTCACATAGAAGGGATTTTACTGTCCCTCACTGCGTGTGGTGGTAAAAGAGGAACCTCATCATTTCCATTCCCTGGGACACCTTTAGAAGAGGGATGCTTGGTGTCTGCCTTGGGTCATGCCTGTGGTCCTAATACCCTGAGATGCTGAGGTGAGAAGACCCTTGAGTTCAGGAGCTTAATACCAGCCTGAGCAAGAGGTAGACCCCATCTCTACTAAAAATAGAGAAATGAGTCGGGCGTTGTGATGTGCACCTGTAGTCCCAGCTGCTAGGGAGGCTGAAGGGGGAGGATGGCTTGAGCCCAGGAATTAGAGGTTAAAGTGAGCTATGATAATGACACTGCACTCTAGTCCAGCAGACAAAGCAAGGCCCTGTCTCAAATAAAAGGAAAGAAAAAGAAAAAAAAGATAAAAGCTTGAGTTTAAAGTTCGACCTGCTATTTTGTTCTTAAAAACTTCAGAACAAGATCTCAGCCTGGATTTATATCTGGATCAGGCCTGTTAGGAACAATTTTTTAGGGTATGTGGTGTGTATGTGTTCCTCCCGATTCCTTGTTTTGAAGAAGAGAAGAAAGAAAAGCTGGGAAATTTGTTGTGAACCATCTGAACGAGGCAAGAGAGGGAAGTCCTTTTCCAAAAGAGCCCAGGCTTGTGCGAGATCTGACCTTTCAGCGTCTGCGCGTTCTTACTCTGCGAACTGTGAACAGGACTTCCTCCCTGCGGTGGGAAGAGATGAATGAGTTAGTGCCTGAGCGTTGACACGTGCCCCTGCCCAGGAGGTGAGAGTCAAACTGGGAGGAAAAGCGTCATCAGAAAGCCCACGTCTTCCAAGCTGTGACCGCTGCCTGTGACATCACGACCCCCGCTCTCCCCATCTCCCCTCGGATCCCTGGCAGCGGTCACAGCCACTGAACCAGCACAGGAGTCCGGCTGCCCGAGCAGCTGCTGGCTTTCCATGCGGAGATTCCAAACCGCAGCAGCTGAAGTCGGAACTTCTGAAAAAGCGTTTGGCAGGAAACACACACAGATGGCCCTGCAAGCTCATTTATCTGCTTGTAACTGAAATAGAAGCCGAGCAAACAAGAGGTGAGGGTGAACCGGGTGGAGTACGGGAGGGTTCACTGACATCGGTGTTATCTGCTCATCACATCAGCGATAGGCACAGGTTACACGTCACTCGACACAGACATTCAAGTGCTTTGGGGAAAAACCCCACAAAATATACATGCAGGATTAGACTCGCTACCAGTGCAATTTGGTGGAGAAAGAAAAAAAAAGACAAATACAACATTGTGGGCAAAATGTGGAGCTCAGCCTTGCCTGGGACCCAGGAGAGCCAGCGGGCTGTGGTGCAGCTGCCTGTCCCGGGAAGGTGACAGAGCACGAAATGGGCCTTTGTGCGCTCCATCCCCCCCCACGCACCCTCTCTCAATGCTTCCCTGATGTTGCTTTGGCAATTTTGTTTCATTATTATTCATAAGAAAAATGCACTGCCTCTAAGCATCTGCCTCCAATCACACTGCATCTGGCTTCAAGGCCACCCTGAGAGGCGAGGGGTCGTGCAGTGGGTGGGGACGGGTGAGGCGGCCTTGTGCCCAGACTGTGCAGGAGGAAGAGTTCTCAAAGCCCCTGGCTGCTGAGCTGACGGGCCTCTGTGACACCACAGCCTGAGCACCGCCAGCCGGGTACCATGTGGGATGACTGTACCACTGAAGTAGACTGCACATTTTGGGGGGTTTCATGAGAATTCTTCTAATGATTCAGATCCAGGCTGAAACGGTGGGTTCAGATCTCTAAGTGAGGCAGACCCGGCCTGCCCTACCCAATAGCTATGCTCTCTTCTTTGTTAATAGAAACACTCTGAATTACCCTGTGTGACTGTTTCCAAATACTCATGTCTCTCCGTGGCAAAGGACTATGCCTCTCCACTCATGTACTTGAGCTTGGGTGTAGACTTGTTCCAGCCAATGAAATGGGAGTCGAAGTGCTGTGTGCCACTTCAGAGATGAGCCACTGTGATCCTGCAGGTGACCCGCTGCCTTCTCTTTTTCCTCATCCTGACATTGGGAGCATTCCAAACGGAGAAGTCCTGCCAGCCTTGGTTTCAGAACTAGATAGCCCCCCACAAATGGGTAACATGAGTGTAAACTGTAACTTGGTGTTTGTTGGTCACCGAGACTTGGGGACATGTCATTACCTTAGTGTCATCTTGCTGTTCCCCATAATTGGCACTGGGCATGCCCAATGGCTGGCTTTGGTTCTGCGAAGTGGACAAAGCAGGAATGTGATCAGAGGTTGGCACCACACGTTGTGTAGTGGTGAAAATGTAAGTAAAATTGTCACCGGCAATAACTAATGGGTCTACAGAGTCAAGCAAAAAACTATGGGAAAATAGAACATTCATAGCAAGATTTGGTTGCTCTTGGGTATAGTTAGCAAAGTACAAGAAAGAAACTGAAAAAAAGGAAAAACTACTCTGTCTGCAGACATTAGAAGGTAATAGAGAACGTCCAGAAATTCGGGGACTTGCATGATTAAAAGATGCAAGAGATAAAAGGTCACCCTGAGTTGGCCTTTCAAATGACAATAGCCATTTATAGTCAGCCTTGTGCCAAGGCCCACATCAATGATATGGCCAGAATGCCCTTTGTTAAAACATCCAAATTCACTAAGATAATTTGTAGTAAAAATTTTCTTTTAGGCAGGATGGCCCGAGAGAAAGCGACTGAAGGGGTTGACTTCAGGTAGGATATACTCGGGGAGGTCCAGAGAGAGCGGAATGTCTCGTAAAACTCAGGGGTGGTTATTGGTACGTGGGACCAACTGGAATCAAATTAGTACAAATTTGATTAAACTTCGTGAGAGTGATCCTGATGAATGAACCACCAGCTTGGATGAAGGGAGACACTGAGCCCCATCCCTTTGTGGGCAGGAAACAGGCTGAAAGATTGTGCCTCAGTTCCCAAGGCCTAATGTTCCTTTCAGATTTACACGAAGAGAAGAGGGAACAAAAGGAATCCCAGAGGATGGAGTCAGTGGCCGAAAAGAACAGCTGACTGAGGGCTCAGCTCCCAGGAAGCAAGATTAGGACCCTATCGAGGAAGACCTGTGCCCAGGGCGGGGGGCTCCACACACACTTGCTCGGTGGGACTTCAGAATCCCCATGGACCAATAGCTGCTCTGAGTGTCCAGCTCTTTCCCTTTCTTATAGGGATTTTTATTGCAGTTACCCTGTCCCTGCAGGTATTCACCAGTGTATACTGGATTTGGTGGGGGTTGGAGAGTGAGGGATCATTTCCAAATAGAAAGAAGGTGCATCTGTACCCCTTACAAGGCACTAATAGGTGCCAGACTCTCAGACGTTGAACTGGCCGGTGACTGGATGGGGCTTTTGGATTGTCTCTTTTGAGGGTGTTCTGTCAGCAGGGAATATTTGTCAGCAGGAAGGAAAACTGTCAGATTGGGTTGTCATTCACGAAGCTCAGTTTCCCCTCTCTGGGGGAGGATTGTCCCACTGCTATCAGGACTGGCTGTGAGACTTGCCCCAGCTTATAAAATATAAATGGAGGTGATGCCTGTTGCTTCTAGAAGCCAGAGAGCCAGCTCGTGGTTCATCCTATTCCCTCTCCTCTCAACCTTGAGATCAGCCATGTTCTAGCTAGAGATGTCCCCTGGTCCTGGGTGTCACCCACAGTAGATTGCACACGAGTATGAAGTGCACCCTTTGTTGTTATAAGCCCTGGAATTATTTATTTATTATTACAGCTCATTCTGAAGTACCCTACATTAGTTTGGGTACCATTGTTCTCAGTCAGAGGTAGTCGGTCCGATTGGTCTACACCAGTCATGGCGATCCCGTTCTTCTGTGCCAGTGACCAGTCTAGAGTGGTCATGTCACCTGGTTCTGGGCAACAAAGTTTGGGGTAAGAGTATCTGGGGACTTCAGAGAAAGATTTTCTTCCACAATAAAAAGAAAGAGCGAAATAAAGGAATCCCCCTTACCTTTACTGCACCATTTAGTCTGCCCAAGCCGCCATAACAAAATACACAGACTGGGCGGCTAACCCACAGCCACCATTCTGGAGGCTGGAAGTCTAAGATGAAGGTGCCATCCAGGCAGCATTCTGGCGAGGCCTCTCTCCTCCATTGCAAACATTGCCTTTGAGCTGTGTCCTCACATGGCTTTTCCTCTGTGCAGAGAGAGACTGAGCTCTGGAGCTTCTTCCTCATCTCAGAGGGACCCCAGTTCTATCAGATCAGGGCCCCACCCTCAGGACTTCATTTAACCTTAATTATCTCCTCCAGGGCCCTGTCTTAGGAGTCAAGGCTTCAACATGTAGATTTGGGGCTGGAGAGATACACAATTCAGTTAATAGCACACATTTTTTCCCTTTTTCCTTGAAATGCTGTCATTTGAAGTTACAATGCATGGAACTTTTGTAACCATCAGGGTCCCAAGACACTGGGGCTGGCCAAGTGCCTGAATGAAAAAGAAGGTCTTTCATAACATTATTGATCCCTCAAACCAACCCTGAGACTACTAACCTCCATACCTCTTCTTATATGAAATTGTTTAAATCTCTTTTAATGAGGTCCATTGGTTAATATTAACACAACAACTTTATGTAACAACTAACCCCCCCAGATCTCAGTGTCTACAGCAACAGAAACATCCACACGTGCATGGGTCTGTAGGTTGGCAGGCCGAGGCTTAGCTGGGCCGAGTCCTCTGCTTTAGGCAGCGAGTCAGCCAGGCTGGGCTCTGGACTGTGGGTGAGGTTTTAACATGGTGCCCTCATCCACCTCAGACCAACAGCCACCCATCCTAGGCACAGTCCCACAGCAAAGCAAGTCAAGGGCCAAACTGGACCATTTCAAAAGGCTGGAAAAGTATATGTCACAATGAGCAGGGCACTGCAAAGTTCCATGACACGAGGTGTGGCTGTATAATCCTGTTGTACGGAAGGGGAGACTTGGTGCCAGTCATCCAGTGCACCACGCTGGGCAGTTGCTACCTGCAGAGGAGAGCATCGCGACTTTCAGTATCCCATGTATGACTGGTCAACGAATCGCAGTAGAACCCAAAGAGCACAGACCTGTCCACACACAGCTGGGTTCAAAGCCCAGCTCCATTCCTTTCTAACAACACGGCTCCGTCGATTGATTTAAGTTCTGTGAGCTTGGTTTTCTCAGCTATAAAACACGTTTTTACAACTTGAATGAGAAAACGTAAAAAGGCGGCTCGCTGAGTCCCTGGCACATAGTAGGGAAGCAGTGAGGCTGTTTCTCTTCCGTTCTGCATGTCTGCAAGCGCTCAGAGCACAGGTTATAGAGAAACGCGACCAGACGGAGCAAGGCCCGCCTCTTTCCCTTCATGTGGTATTTGGAAAACCTGACTTGTTTGGTGGGGGTTTGCCTGGCGGAACGGTTTGCAATCAGCAGTATCTGTAATTCTCTCTCTCTTTTTTTTTCCAGGTATGAATAAGGGGTCTGATGAGCATAAACGCTCTGGAATTAAAAAAAAAAAAAACGACTACTTACATGCTTCTGTTTACTGAAACAAGCTACAGAAAAGGCTTGTTATTCCCAACCCTCAATTAAAAATATAGATCACTTCCGATGCAAACTCACACGTTTATTTCCTGAAAAATCAATCGCTCTTTTTTAAACAAAGGAGAAAAAAACTAGTGAGACTCTTTGTTGCTCCTTATAATGATGCTTTTGTGATTTCTCTAAGTCTCTATCACCGCCTAGGTATAAATCTCTGCAAGCTGTTACTGTGGCCATTATCAGAAGTGTGGACACAATGATCCTGGTCACGTACAGACTTTATTTTGGGTGGCAGGTGGCCTGGCCGTGCCCGTTGCTCCAGAAGGGTTTGAAATGCCTGTCAGAAATCTCAGGGGAAAGATTTCTCTACTTGTGAAAGTCCTTCTGCTCTGACCGCCCTGCTCTGCAGCCCCGCTCCCCTAGGCATTAGCTGTGCAGGAGCCGTGCCGTGAGCAGTCCTCGTTAGGTGTGTGTTTCCTGAAGTAGAAGGAGTCAAGCCTTTGGCTAGAGGCCAGGATCAAGAAATTCTCACCTTGCTGAGGGGCATTGAAAAGAAATAACACTCCTTGCCAAAGATCTCTTTCTTCCGGAGTCTTAGGGCAGGAGGGAATTTTAGAGAGCAGCTAGGAATGCAGAGTATGGAGGCCGTTTCTGGAAGTTTTGCTTTACAGCTGGTAAAGTAAACATAGATCACCCTGAGATGTGATTCGCAGGCCCTGATCTCAGAGCAGTACAGGAAAGCGTGTGGGAGCAGGTCCAGCCTGGAGCCCCGTGCAGCTCCTCCCTGGGGCCGGAGGGTGGGCTGGACTCAAGGGAGGGCCCTGAGCATTTCTGGGAGTCTCCCGTTCTGTCGCTCATTGCCTGGTCTCCCTGGTTGATTTCCTTTTTACAGGCTGACTTCTCTGAGTGGCTGCTGGCACCTTTATTTATCTAATATTTCCTCATTCTAATATGCACTAATAGAGGGGCTACAGTATACCAGACCTATTCTAGGTGACAGGATACAGACACGAGCAAGTCCTATCTGACTCTCAAAGACGGTTCAGAGAGGGGGAGGACAGGAGGTGAGGGACACCAGGAGGAGTGGACCATGCTGTGGGTACTCCAGAGAGGATGCCATGGATGTGGCCTGGGCTGTGAATTCAGGAGGCACCTGCTCACGGTACCAGGGATAGCTGCTCAGATATGGCAGCCTTTGAGCTGGTTTTTGAAGATAGGTGAGGACTCCATAAGTGGAGCTGGGGAAGGGTGGCACGGCCCAGGGGCACCTTGCTGGAAAACATAACACTTGTTCAGAAAAGAGCAACTAGCTCAGGTTAGCAGGCCCACGGCATGACTAAAACAATGTTCTTGTTAAAACTGGGAAGGTAAGATGGTCCCAGAAGCTCAAAGGCCTTGGAATTCCAGCTGGAAACCTAGAGAGAAGGTTTCTGAGCAGCGTGGAGGCAGCATATTCCAGCATCAGGTTACAGGGTGCATAACCAGTAGGAAGATCACTGTAGATCCTATATTTGCAAGAGCTCTTGGCTACCTGAACAGGAGTCGCTGGCCATAGAAATAAAAAGAGAATGACTCGTGGAGACATTTCCAAGGTTAATTTCATAGAATGCAGCCATCAATTAAAGAAGGCAATGCCAGCCACACTAAGTTCTCCAGTCAGCTGACAGAAGGCACTAACCAGAAAAAGAGCTGGGCTTTTGGTGGGGGGATAATGTGTTAGGTTTTAACACAACGTCTTATACATTGTAGGTGCTTGATAAACATTTGTTGAAAGAGTGGAAAGATAGATGAATTTGTGTTTTGAGTGTAGACATATGTAATTAATACACAAAGAAAATATACAATGAATTCACTCTTTTACATAAGCAAAAGAATGCAAAACACAAATAAATATTTGACCTTTACTGACAAATAAAACAATTAGAATGAAAATGCTGGCTGGGATGCTACAGAAATGCAATCACACCCACCACCGATGGGAATGTAAGTTGGAAGAGGTTTAAACATACATCACACCCTCAGATGCAGTAGTCCACTTGTAGCAGCTTGTTCTGAGAAAGTAATCCTAACTGCAGAAAATTTTTTTGATGTAATAACCAATTTTTAACAGTCTAAATAGGATATTGTTCAAGTCAGTTAAGGGAGTCTGTATCACAGAATTATGTAGCCTCTTAACAAAAAGTCTGAAAAGGTAAGAAGACTCTTTACATTCATGTGAAAAATCTAGTCTAAGCTTTGTTATGTTAATAGTAGTTCTGGGAGAGACTTCCAAAACTTGGGTCTTCCTCTTTGGCAGAAGCTCTAGTGAATTTTTTCTGCTCCTGTGTTCCTTTCTGTCTAGTAAAATCCTACCTTACCACTGATCTGTGGTCCGTGGGTTCATTCTTCGAGTTCCTGAGGCCAAGGACCTACTGAAGAAGAAATTCTGGGAAAATATTTTGGGGCCATAGTACGGGATTGAAGATCTGTGATGGGTACCATACTCACTTGCCAAGAGAACACTCCATTGGGCTGCATTCTGAAGCACTGGGACATGTTTGATCCCCAGACACTGAAAAAAGAACACATGGTTTTCTTCTGCACCCAGGCCTGGCCTCAATACAGACTCGCCAAGGATGAGCAATGGCCACCAGAGGGTACTCTAAAATATGATACCATTTTACAATTGGATCATTTTTGTAAACAAGAAGAGAAGTAGTCTGAAGTGCCCCATGTGAAAGCTTTCTTTTTTCTTATAGACAACCTCCAGCTATGCAAAATCTGTCAGATAGATCCAGCTCTCTTGGCTGCAGTAACTTCCCCAAATGGCCAGAAGGAGACGCTGTCAACACCTAGTTCAAACCCATCTACTTCTCCGGCACCTTTCTCCCTGCCTTTAGAAAACCACAAGAAGGAGTCTGTTTCAGGAGTTTCTTCTGGTCCTGTTGGGACACCCAGAAAGCAACTGTATCCTGCTTTGTGGCCCTTGGTTGAGACTGCAGGTGGTGAAAGGGGAAATGTCTATTAAAGTTATGGGAACAGATTCCTGGATACATTGTGAGTAAAATCCTGGAGCTCACCTCTTTCTACAGAAGCAGACTGAAAAGAATCAACCACTGTCCACCTACATTTGTGAGCCTAAAGATTTGAAGTTACTATTTAGAAGCCAAACAGCAAGAGAGATCATCAGGCCACAGTGAAAAGGGTTAGGGTTGAAGACTGGACTCTGCCACTGGATCACCCTCTATCTCGGGAAACCCTGACTGTCCCCTTCTATTGATACAGGGTTCCCCCATTCAGCCTGGACCCCACTTTCCTGGGCAATTTCATAAAGAGAATGTCATATCCTAACATCTTGCCCCAAGTTAGAGGGATTAACCTAGGTTTCCATTTATTGTGAACCCTGGATCACCCTCCTGAGGAACCCCTAACTGCCCCCTGTATCACTGTCCATCTTCAGCAGGGAGCAGTTTGGAGCAGTCAGCACCCCCTTTCCCTAAGGGCAGTTAGAGCTTCTATTTGGAGAGGGAGGATTGATACAGGATTCCCCCACTCAGGGCTGAACAGGGATTCCCCCATTCTGTAGGCTCAGGGGAGCTCAGAAATCAGACCCCCCATTTCCAGGGGCTGCCTTTTCCGGGCCACACCCTCTGGGCTCTAACAAGATCAGGAACAAAGCAGCCTGAGATATTTTTTGGGTAGTTCCACCATGAGTAGAAAGCACACACCCTAACCTCTTCCCTGAGACCAAAACTAATAACCTTGCCCCAGGGGAGGGACTGCATTCAACTTTGAAAGGATATTTTTCCACCTACCAAGTCCTAGTCAAAATGTAATTCTCCAGACACTATAAACCCCTAAACAAAAGATCCAAGAGAGACTTCAACTTGGGTCTTCCTCTTTGCTAGAAGCTCTGGTGTGGTACCTTTTTTTTTTTTTTTTACTACTCCCGTGTTCCTTTCTGTCTAATAAAATCCTATCCTACTACTGATCTGTGGTCCCTGGGTTCATTCTTTGAATCCCTCAGACCAAGGACCTACTGAAGAAGAAATTCCAGTAACAGTATGTCCAAGAAGGGGGATATAATGAGGTGTGTCTGAACTCCCTTCTCATGGCTGGTAATTCAGTTTTAGGGATCCCCTTAGCCAAAAGGGAGTCCATCCAGTCAGATCCTGTTGTTGGGGAGGGGAGCTTAAGATTTTATTTAGTTCACAATGTTTTTTTGTTTTTTCTAAAAGGGATGAAAGCCACTATGCATATCACAGTCTTGTGAAGGTCTCCATGGAAATGGAAAACTAATAAAATTTGTATGTTTTTCATTCGTTAAAAAAAAAAAATAGTAGTTCTCTCTGGGTGAGAGTAGTGCTCTCAGAACTTTATTATAGGAGACTCGGGAAACAGAAAAGTTTAGGGTAGAAAAGAGTTACACATCCATCTTTTTTTTTTTTTCAGAGAGGATGAGTTTAAATTTTGGAATTTAGGTCCTCAGGCGAGTTCATAGGGACCTGTTTGAATTTGTTGAAGAGGCTTCTGTCTTTTCTGAAGGCGACACGGTGAGATCCTGGCTCCCTCTACTGGCCACCGAAGGCAGTGACCATCCAGTCCCAAACTACTGGAGAAAGGCAGGAAAAGACAAAGGCTTCTGAGCTCAGAAATGGAAAAAGCTGAGAATTCCTGAAATTCAGGGAAGAAAAAAAAGAAAGACTCTTCTTAAATATAGGGGAAACGATGCGGTGGAGCTTTGAGGACATAGTGAGACAGTTAGGGAGAGGCTGACCTTGTCCCTCTGTGCCTTGTGATCCCTCTCAGGACCATGATGGAGACAAATGCAGGAACGGCTCATCCATGGAGTGGAGCAGGGTGAGTCAAACGCCGGCGACCCTTCCTGCATTGCCTCAGATCTGTCCCGTCTTGCCGTGGCTGTCCTGGTCTGTGCTTACACACAAGTAACTTTTCCTATAATTAAAACAATGTGAACAACCCCCGGCTTCCTTTTTTTTCTCCTGTAAATCATATATCAGAATTTATCTTCTGTTCTCTATCTCTAAAAAGAATCTCAAACAGCCACTCTGTTGTATTATATTTGGAAATTCTACCCAGTCTTTCGAAGAAGATTATCATTCATATTCTCAATGCCTGGTTTGGGCGGTAACTGTATCTGCCACGCTTTATGTTTCTAAGGGAAGCAAAGGAGGCTTGGGAACCTCCGAGGATCCTCACGTTTATTCTCTCTGTCCAACCACACATTCAGTTGCCATAGTCATCAAAATAAGCACTTGGCCTTGGACCCAGGACATAAAAGAATTAGGATGGAGCCAGTAAAGAGCTGGCAGTCCATCTGAACAGCTTGAAACCTTTTTTGTTTTTTCCTGCCTTTCCAGGAAATTTGTGTTGTGGGGAACACTCTGAATTTACTCACTACCTGCTAACATTTGTGGTCATTTTTAATTTATGAAAAATTTTAAGAAAAGAAGCCAGAAAAGGAAGGAACGAATAAATGTAAATATAATGTTGGAAGGCATAACTGTGATTTAAGATATTGAATTGTTTAATTATAGGCTGCTCTAAATGAGGTCCGTCTTGTTCTCATGGACTTTATTAATGGTTCATGGCCCTTGGTGACACATAAGATACTTCACACCAAAGCACAAAGACTCAGATACAAGTGTTCTCTTACCTTCCTGATGCTGGAGGCGGTGTGAGGAGACCCTGATCTGCAGCACTTGCCAATTCCACGGTGTAAATGCTCTCACCATGGCTGATTTTAAACCACCAATGTGATATCACTAAACGTGCATTTTGTACGAGACACACAGTAATCTATGTGTCATTGTGAGTTGGCTGGAGTGCACCACTGCATGCCACTAATAGATTCCTGCTGTTCTTTGGAAGGTTATATCATAGTTATTCATTACTGGTGGAAATACACTGAGTTTTTGCTTACATTTGGAAAGGAAAACAAATTTGAAAAATGTGCACTTGAACTTCTATGAAAGGTTTTTTATTCCTGAGGGTCTTTTTTTTTTTTTTAAGATTATTTATTTGGTCTTCTAAATGTGAATAAAGAAACTAAAACTACATTTTCAGTATGACTGACTTATTTTTAATTATAAACTGACATTTATTTGAGGTTCCATTGTAATAGAACAGTTTGAGGGGAGAATTGCCAACTACCATGTGATAGTTAAGATGTTTGTGAATCACGATTCCTTTGGTTTTGCTGTTCTACTTGGACAGAACCATAAATTTCCCCTTGGGTTCATGTACACTTGACATTGGAAAGAAGTCCTCGTTTTCTGGAAATAGAGATCCGATGGTTTTAATGTGTTTTTTAAAATTAGTTCTGAACAAGAGATTTAAAACCTAGGAAAATTTTAGGTTGAAATATGGAGGATTTTCTTCTCTGACGTTTTGGAAGTTGGGTAGAGGAATTCTTATTTGCAGGCACAAGATGGCGCCAAAAGAGTATCTTTTCAGCAAGGTTTCCTTCGTTTGGAAATGGACATTTTGAGACGTTCTGTGGATTTTGCCACCTGTTGATGGGTTTTGTTTGCTTTCTTGCTGTGGTGGTGCTTGTTTGTAAGAGACCGCAAAGGGGAATAGGTACTGAGTTGATATAAAAACATGGTGGAAACACGTCGGATGGTCTGTAAAATGAATGGGTGGATGTAGGGAGGTCTTCAGGTTCTGTCTGCCGAGGTGGTTTCCTGTCCCTCCAAGGAGGTGCGGTCGTCTCGCCTGTCCTCACTTGTGGCTACCTGGTGTTCACGTAGGTTTCTGCCCCAGTAAGAAAATGTGTGAGAATCTCCTGGAGGGACCTGGATGTCCAAGGTTTCTCCCTGCCTTTGGGGAGACCTGGTGCCTCCCTTTCCGACTACTCACCACGACTTTCACTCACTGCTGTCTCTACCCCTGTCGCCTATGTCTGCTCATGCATAGGCCCGGACTCCCAGTGCTTTGGGAAGTAGTCGTTTTAATTTATGTTGCTTTTTGTTTTACTGTCCCTGTGTACATTTACATAGGGGGTGCTCCAACGATCCCTAAATCTGGGCTGCCTTTTAGTTGCCCACCCAAAGCATTTCCCCAGATCATTCCCTCCTGCATTTACCCTCTACTTGTCTTTCTGCCTTGTCTCCGGAGTAAAGTAAACCCAAGATTCACTCACCAACCCCCACTTTACATGTAACTTTTAATTTTTTAATTTTTTTATTAAATCATAGTTGTGCACATTAATACTATCATGGGGTACAGTGTTGTTGTTTCCATATACAATTTGAAATATTCTCATCCAAATGGCCAACATTCTCATAGTTGTTGTGTTAAGACATTTATATTCCACATTTAGAAAGATTCACATGTACCCTTATAGGATAGATCTTAGGCGTGATCCCAACAATCCCCCTCCCTTCACCTGTCTTCCTCCCTCCCCTCCCCTCCCTTTCCCCTTTCCCTGTATTCTTGGGCAAAAATTGGGTTATAGCTTTCCTATGATAGCTAACTATTAGCTTCATAGTAGGGCTGAGTACATTGGATACTTTTTCTTCCATTCTTGGGATACTTTGCTAAGAAGAATATTTTCCAGCTCCGTCCATGTAAACACGAAGGAAATAAAGTCTCCATCTTTCTTAATGGCTGCATAATATTCCA
>CAUYQV010068032.1:0-11772 GCA_963574575.1 Galagoides demidoff | reverse complement strand
GGGCGTTGTGGCGGGCGCCTGTGGTCCCAGCTACTTGGGAGACGGAGGCAGGAGACTCGCTTGAGCCCAGGAGTTGGAGGTTGCTATGAGCTGTGATGCCAGGGCACTCTACCCAGGGGGACAGCTTGAGGCTCTGTCTCAAAAAAAAAAAAAAAAAGACAGCATGGCACTGGCACAAAAATAGAGATATATATCTGTGGAATAGAATAGAGAATGTGGCTCGGCGCCTGTGGCTCAAGTGGCTAAGGCACCAGCCACATACACCTAAGGTGGCGGGTTTGAATCCAGCCCGGGCCCGCCAAACAACAATGATGGGTGCAACTGAAAAAAAATAGCCAGGTGTTGTGGCGGGTGCCTGTGGTCCCAGCAACTTGGGAGGTGGAGGCAGGAGACTCCCTTGAGCCCAGGAGTTGGAGGTTGCTGTGAGCTACGCCATGGCACTCTACCCAAGGGGACAGCTTGAGGCTCTGTCTCAAAAAAAAAAAAAATAGAATAGAGAATGTATTCTAGAGATGAACCCAGCCACGTATCATCATTTGATCTTTGATAAACCTAACAAAAAAAGCATGCACTGGGGAAAAGAATGGGAGAACTGGTTAGCCACATGTAGAAGACTGAAACCGGACCCACACTACTCCCCATTGACAAAAATTGGTTCTCACTGGATAAAAGATTTAAATTTAAGAGATGAAACAATAAAAATTCTAGAAGACGGTGTGGGGAAAATGCTTGAAAATATTGACCTGGGAAAAGATTTTATGAGGAAGATCCCCCTGGCAATTGCCGCAACATCAAAAATAAATAAATTGGATTTGATCAAGCTAAAAAACTCCTGCACAGCTAAGGATACCACAATTAAAGCAAACAGCCTTCAGAATGGGAGAAGATTTTTGTATGTTATGAATATGACAAGGGCTGATAACTAGAGTTTATAGACAATCAACAAGAAAAGAGTAAACAAGCCCATTTATAAATGGGCAAGAGACTTGAATAGAAACTTCTTTGAAGATGACAAATAGCCAACAAACACATGAAAAAATGCTCAATGTCCTTAATCATAATCGAAATGCAAATCAAAACCACTCTGAGATATCATCTAACTCCAGTAAGGTTAGCCCACATCACAAAGTCCCAAATGTGCAGATGCTGGAGTGGATGTGGAGAGAAGGGAACACGTCTACACTGCTAGTGGGATTGCAAACTAATACAACCTTTATGGAAAGAAGTATAGAGAATTCTCAAAGAACTAAAAGTTGACGTTCCATTTGATCCCTCAATTCCCCTACTAGGTTGCACCAGAATGTTCACTGCAGCCCAATTCATAATTGCCAAATTGTGGAAGCAACTCAAATGCTCATCAACCCATGAATAGATTAACAAGCTGTGGCATATGTATACCATGGAGTACTATACAGCCATGAGAGAAGATGGAGACTTTCCATCTTTTATGCTTACCTAGATAGAGTTGAAGCACATTCTTCTAAGTAAAGTATCTCAAGAATGGAAAAAAATTTGGTATAATCAATACTAATATGGAACCAATATATAAAGAATTACACGCCCACATGAATAATAAAACACAAATATAGTTTAGCAAGGGAGAAGGGAGAGGGGAGGGTGATTGGCAGGAAGATGAAGGGCAATTGATGAGATCTTGCCTAATGTGCACAATGTGAGGGTGTCAGCTCGCCCTCTGGGCAAAGGACTCAACTACAACATGAATTTTTTTTTTTTTTTTTTGAAACAGAGTCTCAAGCTGTTGCTCTTGGTAGAGTGCTGTGGCATCACAACTCACAGCAACTTCCAATTCCTGGGCTTAAGCAATTCTTTTTGCCTCAGCCTTCCAAGTAGGTGGGACTACAGGCGCCCATCACAATGCCTGGCTATTTTTTGGTTGCAGTTGTCATTGTTGTTTGGCAGGCCCAGGCTGAATTTGAACCCACCAGCTCTAGTGTATGTGGCTGGCGTCTTAGCCACTTCAGCTATAGGCGCTGAGCCTTGAACTTTACTTTGGATGTGAGAACAGTGTAATCTAAAATTTGTGCCCTCACATTAATTTGAAATTAAAAAGAAAAAGAAAAAGGTAGGTTGAGCTAAAGAGGCAAAGTGGTTACATTTTTGTGAAGCCTAGGAAATCTACATTTTACTTAAAATATGAAGGTGGTGAAGGAAGTATCAGTTATGTAAATGGAAGAATAAGAATACCTGATTCTGTCTTGTCTCTGGCTCTGTCTCCTGTAAGACAAACTTGTAATTCATTATTAGTGTGGAGTCAGGCTTTGGTTTTAGGTGCTAGACATAGGTACAACTTGCAGGTCCTTGTTTGTTGGAGCTTAGCAAGAATTTGGGGGCCAGTTTCCACAGATGCCTAAGACTTTTACCTTCTCTTTTGCATAAGGAGTTGGGGTGGGCTGTGGCCCTGAGACTTTGATTTTCTTTTTACAGAACATTTAAACAGTCATTTTGATAAATTGGTACAGACTGAGTGTGAAGTGGTATTAGAGTGAGAAATGTCTGGGTGGCTATAGTCTTAAAGAAACCTCCCCCTTTGTGAGTTTTTACCTCAAGGAGACTCAAGAAAATGAAGAGCCAAGAAAGATCCGACAGTGACTCCGGCTGATGGGTGGAAAGTAACCATTATGAAATACACCCAGAACGTTCTCCATCACACAACTGTACTCTCCAGGGGAAAATGCTGTACCTGAATCCTGTCTCACTTAGGAGAGGGGTATTTCCTTGATTCTAATCCCGTCTAGACTTCCCTGGAGAGACTAAAAAAAACCTGCTTGTCTCCTGGGGATGTAGGCCCTCTGAGAGACTGGTTATAAGATTAGAGAACAATTCCCCTTCACCCTGCCTTACAACCACATCAAAAGGGATCCAGTATAATAGCTGGATTGTAGCTTAAAGAGTGGCAGCACACAGAATCTTCTGAAAAAGTATTTTTAAAAGAAAGGGAATGAAACAAGGAAACTAGAGGAATTTGAAACTTCTGGCACCTACAGCTACATTACAGCTACAGCAAACATTAAACACAGCCGGACTTCACCAGATTTTTTTTAAGACAGAGCCTCACTCCTGTTGCCCAGGATAGAGTGCTGTGGTGTCATAGCTCACAGTAACTTCACACTCTTGGGCTCAAGCAAATCTCTTGCCTCATCCTCCCAAGTAGCTGGGACTATAATGCCAGGCTATTTTTTGGTTGCAGTTATCATTGTTGTTTAGCAGGCCCAGGCCAGGTTTGAACCCACCAGCCCTGGTGGCTGGCACCCTAACCACTGAGGTACAGGTGCTGAGCTCTCAATATTTTAAAGATGTCAGTTCTTCCCAATTTGATTGGCAGATCCAATGCAATCCCAGTGAAATTCCAGCAAGGCATATTGTAGATATTAATAAACTGTTTCTAAAATTCCTATGGGTTCAGCACCTGTGGCTCAAGCGGCTAAGGCGCCAGCCACATACACCTGAGCTGGTGGGCTCGAATCCAGCCCCAGCCTGCTAAACAACAATGATGGCTGCAACCCCCCAAAAATAGCCAGGAGTTGTGGCCAGTGCCTGTAGTCCCAGCTACTTGGGAGGTGGAGGCAGGAGACTTGCTTGAGCCCAGGAGTTGTAGGTTACTGTGAGCTATGATGCCACCGCACTCTACCCAGGGCGACAGCTTGAGGCTCTGTCTCAAAAAATAAATAAATAAATAAATAAATAATAAAATTCTTATGGAAAGGCAAAACCCTATCTTAGTCAACAAACTGGGAAGACTCATATGACCACATTTTAAGACTTAAATATAGGCTCGGTGCCTGTGGCTCAAGTAGCTAAGGCGCCAGCCACATACACCTAAGGTGGCAGGTTCGAATCCAGCGTGGGCCCGCCAAACAACAATGATGGTTGCAACCAAAAAATAGCCGGGCATTGTGGCGGGCACCTGTGGTCCCTGCTACTTGGGAGGCTGAGGCAGGAGACTCACTTGAGCCCAGGAGTTGGAGGTTGCTGTGAGCTGTGATGTCACAGCACTCTACCCAGGGGGACTGCTTGAGGCTCTGTCTCAAAAAAAAAAAAACAAACGACTTAAATATAAAGCTATAGTAATGAAGAGAATGTGGTAAAAACTCCTTGCATTTGGCAATGAGGTTTTAATACGACAAAAGTACTGCATTATATGTGAGATAAAAAAAATTTTATAATTTTTTTCCTGGACTTTGTAATATTAAAAACTGTTCTGCAAAAGACACTATTAAGAGTATGAAAAGAGAAGCCACAGATGGTGAGAAAATGTTTGCAAAACACATAAAATACTTGTATCTAAAATATTCAAAGATCTCATAAGACACAAGCATACTAATAACCCAATTAAAAATGGGCAAGAGATCTGAATATATGGTTAGCTAATAAACATATGAAGAGACACTCACCATCATTTGTCATTTTGAAACTGCAGATTAAGACAACAATGAAATTCCATTATGTACCTGTGAGAAATGGCTGAAATTAAAAAAAAAAAAAAAAACAGGCTCGGCGCCGTAGCTCAAGTGGCTAAGGCTCTAGCCACATACACCTAAGGTGGTGGGTTCGAATCCAGCCCGGGCCGCCAAACAACAATGACAGCTGCAACCAAAAAAATAGCCGGGCGTTGTGGCAGGTGCCTGTGGTCCCAGCTACTTGGGAGACTGAGACAGGAGACTTGCTTGAGCCCAGAAGTTGGAGTTTGCTGTGAGCTATGATGCCACAGTACTCTACCCAGGGGGACAGCTTGAAGCTCTGTCTCAAAACAAAACAAAACAAACCTGGTAATACCAATTGCTGGTGATGGAAATGAGCAACAAGAACTCTCATTCATTGCTGGTTGGAATACAAAATGGTCCCACCTCTTTGGAACATTGTTTGGCAGTTTCTTACAAAGCTAAACTAGTTTAACCTCAGGACTTGAAAATTACACTCCAAACTGGCATTTATTTGAAAACATGTTCACATAAAAACCTGCCCAAAAGGCCTGGAGCCTGTGGCTCAAGTGGCTAAGGCGCCAGCCACATACACCTAAGATGGTGGGTTCGAATCCAGCCTGGACTCACCAAACAATAATGATGGCTGCAACCAAAAAATACCCAGGCATTGTGGCAAGTGCCTGTGGTCCCAGCTACTTGGGAGGCTGAGGCAGGAGACTCGCTTGAGCCCAGTAGTTGGAGGTTGCTGTGAGCTGTGATGCCACAGCACTCTATCCAGGGTGACAGCTTGAGGCTCTGTCTCAAAAAAAAAAAAAACCCTGCACAAAAATAAAAAGGATTATAAAGGAATGCTACAAACAATTCATGCCAATAAATTAGATAATCTAGATTAAATAGGCAAATGAGTAGAGAGATACAATATACCAAAACTGATTTAAGGAGAAATATATTCTGAATGGACTTATAGCAAGTAAGTAGATTAAATTAACAAACTCACAAAGAAAAGCTAAGAACCAGATATCTTCATTGGTTAGTGCTAACAAATGTTTAGAGAATTAATACCAATTTTTCAAAACTCTTCTAGGAAATAGAGGGAACCCTTTCCCAACTCATCCTATGAGACCAGTATTACTCTGATACCCAAAGCAAAGCTATCATCAGAAAACTACAGAGGAATAACCCTAATGAGTGTAGATGCAAAATGTTCAACAAAATACTAACAAACTAACTCTAGCAACATATAAAAAGTATCAGGCACTATGACCAAATGCGATTTATTACAGGAATTCAGGGTTGGTTTAACACATGGAAATCAATGATACATAATATTAATAGAATAGAAAACAAAAGCTGCATGATTATCTCAATAGACAGAAAAAAAAACATTTAACAATTCAACAGACTTGCTTGATTAAAAACTCAAAAAACTCGGAATTGAAGGGATTTTCCTCAACCTGTTTAGGGCCATCTATGAAAACCTCACAGCTAGACTCATTCTTTGTGGTGAAAGAATAGGGATTTTCTCCCTGCAGTTAGTAACAATAGTGCATAGTGTATTATCCACTTTAAAATTCCATTAAAAAAATTCCAAGAAAAGTGTGAGATGTCAGGAACTGTCATTCATTGCTGGTGGGAATGCAAATGGTACAGTTGCTTTGAAAGACAGTTTGGAAATTTTTTATACAACTAAACATATTCTTCCTGTATGGTCCAGAAATCATGTTCCTTGACCACATGAGTTAAAACCTCACGTCGACACAAAAACCTGCACATGAATGTTTATTGTAGCTTTATTCACAATTGCTAAAACTTGGAAACAATCAAAATGTTCATTAGTAGGTGAGCATATAAATAAACGATGGTATCTTCATTCGTATTTAAATTTGAGTACAAATTTAAAAATAGGCGGGGCACAGTGGCTCACAACCCTAATTCCAGCACTCTGGGATGCCAAGGTGGGAGGATCGCTTGAGCTCAGGAGGTTGAGAACAAGAGCTAAATCCTATCTCTACTAAAATAGAAAAATTAGCTGGGCATGACAGAAAAATGTGGTGGGTGCCTATAGTCCCAGCTTCTCGGGAAACTGAGGCAGGATTGCTTGAACCCAGGGGTTTCAAGTTGCTGTAAGCTAGGCTGATGCCATGGCACTCCAGCCTGGATAGCAGAGTGACACTCTGCCTCCAAAATAATAACAATAATTCCCCCACAATTTATAAATAAATAAATAAACTGTGGTACATCCAGACAATAAAATGATATTATTCAACACTAAAAAGAAAAGACCTATCAAGCCATGGAAAGATATAGAAGAAACTTAAATGCATATATTACTAAGGGAGAAAACTATCTGAAAAGTCTACATAACTGTTTGCACCCAACTATATCACATGCTGGAAAAGGCAAACCTGGAGGCAGTAAAAAGATCAGTGGTGGTCAAGGAGTGAGGAAGGGATGCAGAGCACAGAGGATTTTTAGGGCAGTGAAACTATTCTGTATGATACTATAACGGTGGGTACATGACATCATACATTTGTCTAAACCCTGACTGGACAATACTGAGAGTCTACCCTAATGTAAACTATAGACTTTGGGTGAAATGATTGGATGTATTGAAGGTTGGGGTGGCTGAGGCAGTGGCTATAGTCGGTTGCATGCAGATTTCCAGGTATAATCCATTTTCAAATGTAAAGAGTTTCAAGTTTATGGATTTAGACACACAGTTATCTACAAGATCTTGATCATTGTATTTCTCTCAAGTCACTTGTTGCTCTTAAGGAGCTTATAATGATGTGTTGGTGTAGGTTTGTTAGTTATAGCAGCTCCTACTCTGTTGCCAGATATTTATAGTGGAAAAGTTTACTTGTGTGTGGGAACCAGGAGAGTGTAAGAACTCTTTGTATCTTTTGCTCAATTTTGCTAGGAATCTAAAAACTGCTATAAGAATTAAGTCTATTGGGCCAGGTGTGGTGGCTCATGCCTATAATCTCAGCACACTGGGAGGCCGAGGTTGATGGATTGCTTGAGCTCAGGAGTGTGAGACCAGCCTGAGCTATGTGAGACCCAGTCTCTAAAAAATAGTGGGTGTTGTGGTGGGCGCCTGTAATCCCAGCAACTCAGCAGGCTGAGGCTAGAGAATCACTTGAGCCCAAGCATTTGAGGTTGCTATGAGCTGTGATACCACAGCACTCAGCCCCAGGGTGACTGAGACTGTCTCTAAAAAAAAAAAAAAAAAGAAGAAGTCTATTTTAAAAAATTCCAAGAAAGGGAAATTTACAATGACAGAAAGCAGAACAGTGTTCTTCTGGGAATAAATGTGGAGGATTAACTTCAAACATGCATAGGGGAGTTATCAGTCTGCTGGAGATTTTCTATATCTTGTTTATTGTGATTGAGTTAAAAGAGTATACACACCTGTGAAACCTAATAGAATAATTATGATTTTTTTAAAGCACTTATACACACATATATTCCTTTTATTTTATTTTATTTTATTTTTTTTGAGACAGAGCCTCAAGCTGTCCCCCTGGGTAGAGTGCTGTGGCATCACAGCTCACAGCAACCTCTAACTCCTCGGCTTAAGCAAGTCTCCTGCCTCAGCCTCCCAAGTAGCTGGGACCACAGGTGCCCGCTACAACACCCGGCTATTTTTTGGTTGCAGCCATCATTGTTGTTTGGCAGGCCTGGGCTGTATTTGAACCCACCACCTTGGGTGTATGTGGCTGGTGCCTTAGCCACTTGAGCCACAGGTGCCGAGCCTATTCCTTTGATTTTAAAACTAGGCATGATAAACTCTGGTGATTTCCCAAATATTTAGGATGCTTAACTCTTAGAGCAGGTAGTTATCTGGTATAAAAACAAAAAAACATATGAGTGGTTCTCTGTTTCTCAAGATCAAAACCACTTGCTTAAGTAAGTATAAAAATGCTGAATAGATTTGATTTTCAAACATTTAATGAAACTTTTGGTGGATCCTGCTAATATGTTCAAATTCAAATTTTAGTAACTTGCATGGAAAATTGTTAGAAACAGTTCCCTGAAATCTTAAGCTTCACAAAGTATTTCATAACTGAGATACAGCTCAAACATACTGGTACACACATTAAACCCATATCCCCTTAGCATCATGCAAAAGCCAGAATGCTACAAAGAACCCACATGATTGTATCTAAGGGGATTACTGGTAAATCTACATCTGCTGGTGAAAGAGTGTTCATTTTGACTGACAGTTTAATAGTAAAAGCCAACAAGTATACTGAGTTTTTTTCTGACTTTCTTTCGGAGACAGTAAAATGGTTAAGAGACAAGAAACAGGAAACATAAAAGCAGAAAGAAGACAAAGAGTAGAATTAAAAGTGCTGAATAGCAAACAATCTGTTCATTGAAATAGTATCTAAAATTAGGCATGTCCTCAAACATAAGAATTTGCCTCATTATCGCGGACATAACCCATTTCTGCTTTGTGTGAGTCTCCAAATCAGTCAATTGTGAAAGCACAATCAGGAAAGTTTTGGAAGGTTGTGGTGGGTGAGGCAATGGTTGTTGTGGGTTGCATGCAGATTCCCAGGTGCAATCCGTTAAAATGAAGAGATTTTAGAGTTTAAAGATTTCAACACAGTTATCTTAATCAAGGCTTGGCACCTGTGGCTCAAGTGGCTAAGACACCAGCCACTCACGTACACCCAAGGTGGCGTGTTCAAATCCAGCCCGGGCCCGCCAAACAACAATGATGGCTGCAACCAACAAATAGCCGGGGTTGTGGTGGGTGCCTGTGGTCCCAGCTACTTGGGAGGCTGAGGCAGGAGACTCGCTTGAGCCCAGGAGTTGGAAGTTGCTGTGAGCTGTGATGACACGGCACCCTACCCCGGGGGACAGCTTGAGGCTCCTGTCTCAAAAAAATAAATAAATAAAAATAAAAATAAAATAAAATATCTTAATCAAGATGTTGAGATCTTAAGTTGCTCGTTGCTTTCCAGGAGTTTAAAATTAATGAAACCTATTTCTCAAAGAGGCTTAATACAAAGTTTCTGTTTACCAAGAATGGATGGGTTGAGTCTTTTTCATGTTAATTTAATCACAACTAAATATTTTCAACTACAGAGTTCATGGACCTTTCTTTCCAAGAATTCTGAGGCGTAGGAAAGGAAAAAGAGACTTTGGGAAGACTATAACACACATTGTAGCAAAAGTGATGACTACTGAAATGGTAAGAAACATACCCTATTCTATTTGTTCACTTAAGTTTTACGTGCATATAATCAGGGAAGAATCTCCCTGAAGATAGACTCCTTGTCCAACTGACTCTGTGATGTATTATTTTCCCTATTATATCCAGTCCGGTTATTGGATTTATTTGTAAGTAAATACATATTGACAACTATTTACTGAGAGCTAACCTGGCTGTCAGGTACTATGGGAGACATAATGTTGAACCTGACCTTCCCCTCCCTGCCAAGTCCGGCTTCTTCATACATCTGACAAACTTCAAGTGTGATAGAAATACAGACAAGTAAATAGGAAAGTACATTTGTAACACAGAGTGATAAATGCTGAGATGGGGTATGTACAAGGGTCTGTAATACACAATTAGGAATCAGGCAATGCTGGCTGAAAGAAGTAAATCAGCTAGAACCTACAGGATGAATATAAATTTAACCAGCCCTACAGCAAAAAATGTTCTAAGCCACAAAGGAGATAGTTCTGTTTCGTTTGCTCTCTCAGTAGCATTTCACAGCTCTCTATTGAAATAGTCACTTTCCTTGTTTCATTTTAGTAGACGTTCCTGGCTTTCGTTCTGTCTAGTTTCTTTTTTTTGTTTGTTTTTCTCATATACTCGAAATACCTGGTACTTGTGTTTTCTCGGTACTGCATTATCCCTAAACGATTTAGTTGCTCTTACTCCATAACTCTGTTGGTGTGTACAGATATTCACCCACAATTTATGTGCACAGCCCAGACTTTTGTTCTAAGCCCAAACCTATATATGTATATGTCCAACTCATCACCACTTACTTGATTGTCTTGCAAGCACTTCAACTCAGACGTCTGCGATTAAGTTCTTAATGATACACATTGACGTGCTTATAGTCCAGAGTGCTCCGTTTCAGTAAATGGCACCTGGTTGTTAATTAGAAATTTCTGGGAGTAATCTTAATCACGTCCCTCATCACCTTCAGTCACTCTTTTCTCTCACTAAACCCACATGTTAGATAAGCCATGTTGTTTCCTCCGCCTGCTGAGCCACTGCTCATCCTTTTGGTCAATTTAAATATTATTTCCACAGAAAAAGGCCTTCTCAGCCTATCAGAATACATCAGACTGCTGTGTACAAAGATAGCATCCCATGCCTTATTGTTGCTTCCCCTTATGATGAGTGTATCTAACGCTTTCTGTGGCTGGCTGTTGAATGTCCTTCTCACTAGAGCATGAGCTTCTTGAGAGCAAGGAGTATTTACCACCCAGTCAAGTCACCTAGCCCGATGCCTGGCACGTGGTAGGTGCCCAGCGGTTTTTGTTGAATTAATAAGTGAATGTTGACAAAAGAGGACGCAACATGTGACAAACTGCAAAAAGGTCCACCACGGCTGGCTTTTAACCACTAAGAGGAGAGTGGTGAGCGATAAAACTGGCTCATTAGACTGGTCTTGTTTGACATTTTACCCACTTTCATTAGTCTCACCAAAAATTTAATGTTCCTTTTAATTGCTTATTGGCTCAGATTATTCAATAATGTGAAGTATTCTAACAATATCTTTTTAAACATCTTTTAAAACATCCTTATAAAAGGATGGTATAAAAAGTAAGGTATACATTTTGCTTTTAGTCCCAGTACCCTTATATCAGTTTTAGTTTTAGCTCTCTATTTTACTTTTAAATATGTTCAGGTTTTATTTTCTTCACTTTCCTGTAGGACAGTGAGAATTTTTTTTAATTCTTATCTAATGTTGTGCCACCCTATCTTCATTTGTGTAAGCGTCCCTGAATTTTGGAGGCCAAGAGAATGAGAGGGAAACTACTCTGAGAAGGCAGCAGTATCAACTTTCACTTGGACTTGGACCTTTGATCTTAGATTTGCCTTCGAAGTTAACAAAATATCATTATTTTGTTGGTATGCAAATAACCTTTAACTTGTAGGTATGCAAATAACCTTTAACAACTTTCTTAGCTTTGCAAATTCTTTTTTTTTTTTTTTTGAGACGGAGCCTCAAGCTACCCCCCTGGGTAGAGTGCTATGGCATCACAGCTCATAGCAACCTCCAACTCCTGGGCCCAAGCGAGTCTCCTGCCTCAGCCTCCCAAGTAGCTGGGACCACAGGCGCCCGCCACAACACCC
>CAUYQV010068031.1:0-33100 GCA_963574575.1 Galagoides demidoff | reverse complement strand
TGTGTCTTATTTCCTCATTCCCCACCCTTCCCATGCTGGCTTGTGAAGCATAATTTCCCTAAAGGTGAAGTTGGGGAGAGGTGCAGAGCAGCTCACCATTGCTGTCTATCACATTTTCTTTTCTTTCTTTTTTTTTTTTTTATTAAATCATAGCTGTGTACATTAATACTATCATGGGGTACAGAGTGCTATTTCTACATACAATCTGAAATATTTTCATCCAACTGGTTAACATAGCCTTCATGTCATTTTCTTAGTTATTGTGTTAAGACATTTATATTCTACATTTAGAGAGATTCACATGTACCCCCATAGGATGAACCATAGGCATGATCCCACCAATCACCCTCCCTCCACCCATCCTTCCCCTTCCCCACCCTCTCCCCTTTCCCCATATTCTTGGGCTAAAATTGGGTTATAGTTTTCCTATGAAAGCTATAAATTAGTTTCATAGTAGGGTTGAATACATTGGATACTTTTTCTTCCATTCTTGAGATATTTTGCTAAGAAGAATATTTTCCAGCTCCATCCATGTAAACATGAAGGAGGTAAAGTCTGCATCTTTCTTTATGGCTGCATAGTATTCCATGGTGTACATATACCACAATTTATTGATCCATTCATGGGTCAATGGGCACTTTGGCTTCTTCCATGACCTAGAGATTATGAATTGGGCTGCAGTGAACATTCTGATACGAATATTTTTATTGTAGTGTGATTTTTGGTCTTCTGGATATATACCTAATAGAGGAATTATAGGATCAAATGGCAGGTTATTCTCCAGATATCTTTCCAAAAGGAACATATTAGTTTGCAATCCCACAAGCAGTGTAGAAGTGTTCCCTTTTCTCTACAACCATGCCAGCATCTGTGATTTTGTGATATGGGCTAGTCTTACTGGTGTTAGATGGTATCTCAAAGTAAAACTGCCTATCACATTTTCATCATGACAGTTGCTTTTCATAAGCCCATAGGAGCCTTCCCCAGAACCACTGGGCAAAGGCCTATAATTAATCTGGGGAGATGATTTACAAATTGGAGGACAGCTCAAAATAACACATAGTTAAGTCTTCTTGTAGACTGCAAGACTATAGGCAGATTAGAAGCAAAGAAAATATTAAGGGCTGAAAGTAGTAGTTCTCACCTCTGTCTAGTGGAATAATCTGAGGAACTTTAAAAAATACTAATGCATGACTATTACTCCTTAAAGATTTATAATTAGTCAAAGAGAGGCTGAGTATCATTTTTTGTTTGTTGTTTGCTTTTGTTGTTTCTTTTTAAACCCCATCAGTAGAACTAGATGATTCTAAAATGTAGCCAAGGTTAAGAACCACTGGTTTAAAGGAAGATAGATGTTTTAACAAATTTAGGTAACTGGGGCAGTAGAGGAAGGTATCCAAGCAAAAAGAATGGAATAAATAAATGAGTGGTAAACTCTTTAGAAAGATTGAGAAAACTGGCTAGATGGGAGCTGAAAAATCCTACAGGAAAGTGGCAAAAAAAATAAAGGATTATTTTTAAGCTGTAGATAAGAGGTTTTTCCATGAGAACCTTGCACCAGCTCCAAGGAATTCTAGGTCTTCAAAGAAGGAGATTCTCAGGGTGCAGGATAGGACACTAACTCCCCATGATGGCTGATTGGTACTGGAGAGTTAGTGGCCTCAAGAGCCAGGGACCTGGAGAGAAGGACTATGTTGTCTCAGACCCTAGAAACCAGATAGGAGTTCAGAGTCTCAGGCTTTCAGGCTGAAGCAGATTTTATCACAAAGGAAAGTCAGTGTTGTGGCATCTAATAGGTCAGTTTGGCATGTTGTGGCACCTGATAGGTCAGTACTCTTCAAACTTTGCTGTCCATGTGGATCACCTGGAAAACCTTGGTAAAATTTGGATTTTGATTTAGCAGCAGGGGCTGAGGGGTTGCATTTCTAACAGGTTTCCAGATGATATTGATTCTGCTGGTTCTTGGATCACACTTTGAGTAGAGAGGCTGGAATTTACTCTAGGCATGTCATTCACTCTGGGATGCTGCATATCAACACGATGCTGTCTATTGCCCTTGGGATAACTAACCCTCCCTCCAAACCAAACAGCAGCCACAGGAGTGAAAAAGAACAGTGAGACAAAGCATCTGAAATGACTAACACTTAAATCCTTCAAGATCTTTATAGATAAATCATTTCCAAGAGAATAAATGCCCTCTGCCAAAGCATGTGCTTATGCTGGGAGTTAATGGAATCCTACCTGTAGATACTATGATGCTTCGAAAAGGGGGTTTGTGCCCCTTGTCCCAGCCTGGGTCTTTGACAAGTCCTCCACTCCTCCCTCTGAAATGGAAAGTTTCCCAAGCCACACACTGGCAAAGCTATTGCAAGCTTTACTATATTTCTTTTCCAGGGAGTTCCAGAGGGTGAAGAAAGTTTCTCAACAGAGGTTACCTCATGCTAAGAATGGGGGGTGGATTTAGGAAAAGAACATAAATCTCCTTAAAGCCACATACAAAAACCATGATGATTAGTTTTCAAAGCCCTTTTCCATACATGGGCTTGTGTGAAGCTAAGTGAAAGAAGCAAAGGATGTGGGATGAAGGACTGGAGTTTGAATCCTGCTTTCTCATTCACTATGTTGCTGACTTCTCCAAGCCTCAGTTTCCAATGTCTCTATAGAAGAGCTTTACTGTGAATTGAGTGAGGTAATAGAGATGAAGCTCCCAAAATATGATATGTACTTGGGCAATGGAGGCTATCCCACCATTTCCAACATTTCACACACAGAAGACACCATGCAGGTGTTTGTTGAAGGACTAGCTCCATTTTGCAGGTGAGAACACCAAGACTCAAATCAATTGACCTGCCCAAAGTCACAGCTAGGAAAGAGGGCAGTTTTATGGTTCCAAATCCTTACCCCATGCAATATTTTTCTATGTGACCTTTGGGTTTAGAGTTGTATTTCTTTCTTTATTTATTTATTAAATCATAGCTATGCACATTAATGCAATCATTGGGTCCAATGTGCTGGTTTTATATACCACATGAAATATTTTCATCAAACTGGTTAACATAGCCTTCACGATATTTTTTTAGTTATTGTGTTAAGACATTTATATTCTATATTTAGAGAGATACCACCCTGAACACACCCAATCTCTTATGTACAAATTATTAACAAGTTATTTTACCTTTATTTCATACCAAGTCTTTACAATCCGGTGTATATTTTGGATGGATTTTCAAGTGCAAAATAGTTACACAAGGCTAGTGGCTAAGACACTGGACCGCACAGAGTTAGACAATTACCCTAACATCATTTACCAAGCCACTCTTTCCTTCCATTTGATTCAAAATGCCTCCTTTATCACAGGTCAAACTATGTTTTATATTTATACCTGTTTCTAGTTTCTACTCTTTTCCATTGAACTATCTCCCTTCCCCCACCAATAATGGACTATTTTAATTATGACAGTTTTAAACTAGTTTTAAAACCTTGTACAGCAGGTTCTCCCTCTGATTCTCTTTGTTTAGAGTTTTGTGGTCTTCCAGTTTAGTTCTTTCTCTGGGTAAACATTAATATCTAACATTCAATATTATCTAATACTATAATATACATGTCATCCTATGCCATAGTATACATATACTGCTATAGTATGGTATGTGACACTATGATATGGATACTAATCTTTAATATTAGGCATTAATAGCTAATATTCTATTATTGCAAATAGCCAGCAAACTGTATTGTTGGTATTGATGAGGACTGCAATGGACTGGGGGCTCAAGTGATTCCTAAAGATCCTTCTACTCGAAATCTCACTGGCTCTGCTTTGCTGCCCACAGAAGAAAGAGAAGAGCAGTGCTGGTGGCAGTCCCATCCTGTGTCACTAGTGCGGTGGTCCCATCTGTGCTGTGGGTGGCCCACCCCCTCTGTGACCCCTGGCAGGTATTGGGTCCCATGTGCGTCGTCTGAGATTCATGCTTAGGAAATACTCAGCAGCAATTAGACTAGTTGAGGAGGCCAGCTGGGAGGAGAAACGCAGGTTGCTCCCTGGAAATACTTGTCTTGGAAGATAGTAAAGAGGAGGAAGAATTTGGGGAAGAAAGGAGGTGTGAGATAGCAGAGAGAAGGGAAGGAAAGGGGAGAGATAAAGGAAGGTGGGAAGAAGAGAAGACAAGGGGTGGGGAGAGAGGCAGAGGATATTGGGGAAGGTTTCCAACAGGGCAGTGGTGGGAAGAGACCAGGACAGGAAGACCCTGGAAAGGAGGAGAGAGAGTCCCGCCAGGGAGTGGGGCTGGGGTGCGAGCCTGGGCTGGGGGGCAGGGATGGCCTGGAACACCCCAGGTGCTCAGCACTGGGGCCTCTTGTCAAGGCAGCCTAGTGGCCATGGTCAGTCAATCTCTCAACAATGGGGAGGAGGGCTCTGATACCCAGTAGGCTGGTATATTGGGGACAGCTTAGGGACAGACCTGATTGTCAGAGCCACTGTGCCTGGGAAGATGGGCCAGGTACCTGGAGCAAAGGCTGGCAATTCCCAGCTTCCCTCAGTGCCCAGGGTTGGGGTATAGAGATTCTTCTTTACCCTGAGATCTGACTGTCCCAGCTTGGGAAGAGACAGGAGAGGGACAGGAAGTCATTTGTACTCTGAGAAAAAAGAAGGGAGGCATCATGGAAGGTGCTAGGCCCGGGATGCAGGCAAGGCCACTGTCTTCTTCTTCTTCTTTTTTTTGAGAAACAGAGTCTTACTTTATTGGCCTCAGTCGAGTGCTGTGGCGTCATGCTGCTCACAGCAACCTCCAATTCCTGGACTTAGGCCATTCTCTTGCCTCAGCCTCCTGAGTAGCTGGCACTACAGGCACCCGCCACAATGCCCAGCTATTTTTTCTTTTCTTTTCTTTTTTTTTTTTTTTTGGTGCAGTTCGGTGGGGCTGGGTTTGAACCCACCACCCTCCATATATGGGGCCGGCACTCTACCCACTGAGCCATGGGTGCTGCCCTGCCACTGTCTTCTTGTTGGTGCAGGCTCCCTTCAGGAGGAAGGGGGAAGGCAGCCCCCTCAAAGAACCCTCTTGACTTTCGGGGTCATCCTCCTACTGGGATCCTCACACCAAACCGGGAAGTAAGGAAGGTCAGGCAGCTTCTCTGTGTGTTGTGCCCAGGAAACCAGCGGCCCAGAGGCATAGTCCCACTGGGCCAGGGGCAGGGCTGGGACCTGAAACCCCACTCTTATAGCCTGGCTGAATGCCCCAGCCAGGTATTTTCTTGTTCCTGCTCTGTCTGGAGAAGCAGAAAAAGGAATGTCAGGCATTGACTCTGGGCCACTAGATTTTCAAGGAGTCACAGGGTCACACTGAACTGGAAACAAAAAGGAAAAAAACCCACCTTCACAGCTTCCCAGAGATGCGCAGCCTGTCTCCCCAGACGGCTTGCTCCTCATCACAACTGCGACAAAATGCTATTTTCCTTTCAGTGGTGTGCACAGGTGCCAATCCAAATGAATATTATTCACACACTTCTGTCCAAACACTGTGAAGTCTTCAAAGGTTGATTAAACCTCTGACATTGTTGCTTTATTTCTCTTGCACTCCCCACCAGGTGAAGACCTGCCTCCTGTGACCTCACCCCTCCCACTTCCTGTCCTTCTCACACTCCCCCACCCCCACCCCGAAATCTGGGTATCCGAGGAGAGGATAATGTCTAGTCTACGTGGGAGGGGAAGGGGGACTGGCAGGGAGCCTGGCTTGAACTTTGGTTTGCAGAGGACCCAGGAAGCAGACCACAGAGAGGTCACCTTGTGTGTGATGGGGGCTGGTGTGGGGGGGGCCTTAAGTGAGGGATTTGACTTTGATTACCCAGCAAAAATCCATTTCCTGCTAGTAATGACTGGCTGGTGCATATTGGAAATCACAGCCTCCCTGCTCGACTCTCCCGCGTCATTAGTCCCCAGTGGAGCGATGTCTCATTGGAAATCACACCTGGTGAAATGAGGCATGATGTGAAACTCTGCAGACCTGCTTTCCCTGGGCAGCCTGACAGCGGCAGCTCAGAGGTGCTGGCCAGGGCTCCCTTGCTAACCCAAGAGATCAGTGATGCTGGATCACTCTTCAGGCGTTCTTAATCTTATCTGTCATCAGAGGTGGGGTGTGCACAAAATCTTAAAGCAGCTCTGTATCACCTGCAGTATTTTGTGGAGTCCCTGGTGCCCAAGAGTCCCTGGCCTTCCTTACTTCCCAGTTTGGTGCCATGGTTAAGTTAGTGCAGGAGAATGATAACTAGAAAGGCCTAGGCCCCCTCCAGTGGTCATGGAGTCTCTGAGGAGTTTTTATTTCGCTTGCCTCAGTCTCTAATTCCCTTTCTTCTGGTAACAGCATCTCAAGTTTGCCTAGAAGAACCATAGCTCTCTTTCCCCAATTCAGATGTTTGGGTGGGGACTCTCTCTGCATCCCTCCATCCCTCCTTCATGGCTCAGCCTATGACCAAACATTGGTCAATCAGCATTTGATCCTAGGGATTGATGCAAGGATTAGTATGGAAGCCAAGGGCAAGACTAGGACTACTGTTGGGAAAGGTGGCATTCTTTATACCGGGGCTACTGAGTTGATTAGATATAAGCCTGGGGCCACAGTGGACTACCTGATCACCCCACAAAGTGGCTGAGAAAGAGGAGAGGGTGGTGGAGTACAGTCACCCAACTTACAACAAATACTTCACTGCAGGTCGGGAAGGGGGGATGATGTGCTTTTTAATAGCTGGTACTTGGTTAATTGGATATTCATGTGGGGGAAAAGATGAACCTTAGCCTCTACCTCACACCATTCACAAAAATTAATGCCTGGAAGATCAGAGATCTAATCCCACAGCTAAAATAATGAAGTTTCTAGAAGAAAACGAAGGAGAAGATACTCATGATTTGGGGTAGCCTCAATTTTCTTTAACACATGCACATACACAAAACCAAACACACAACAAATGTGAAGTCAGACTTTATTAAATTAAAGAACATCTACTCATCAAAGGTCACTTGGCAAAAGAGAAACAGCAAGCTACAGGTTAGGACAAGATGTTTTCAAACCATAGATCAGAAAAAGGACTGTAATAGTCATAATATATAAAGAACATCTACAAATTCGTAACTAAATGACACAAAATCCAATTGAAAAATGCAGTAAGTAAGGGGGTAAGTCGGTATAATGGCTTCAGAACATTCTTTGGAAGTACCACCAAGGCCAAAGATAATGCTGTGTTTTTCAACAACTGTGCTCCACCACAAGACACATTCATGGCAACTTTATTCATAGTGGCTGAAATTGGGAGCAACTTCCATGCTCATCAACAATAATCTCAGGTGTATTCATATAATAGAACACCACCCAGAAATGGAAAGAAGAGACTTCTATTGCACACAAGAAGCACAGATTTGACAATCACACCCCTGACCGGGCAAAGTCATCCACACGAGGGACCCACCTTATGATTCCATTTGTGCGACATCAGGATGGGAAAGACTAGATAAGGGTGGCGTAAGTCGGCACAGTGGCTGTGCTCACGGGGCTGCTGTCTACTGTCAGGCCAAAGGAAGGCTCGTGGGGTGATGGAAATTCTATAGCTTGATCTGGGTGGTAATTTTTTTGTGAAATTCACTCAACTGTACTTTTTAAAAAAGTATGTGTGTGTATGAGTGTGTGTGTGTGTGTGTGCTTAATATAAGGTCTGTACATTTTACTGGGTATAAATTATACCCCGTTTGAAAGAAAAGATAGTCAAGAGCAGGAAGAGACTGATTGTTGGGAGTATCATCTAAGCACCTCTATCCAGCTAAACCTGCAGATAGACCCTCCTAAACCTTCTAAGAGCCAATTAATTCCCCCTTTGTTTTGTTGAGTCAGTTTATACCCGATTTTCTCTCACCTGCTGGTTAAATTGTGTTCCTAAAGACCACCCCCTGCTCTAGGCCAGAGCTCTTTCCTTCATCAGCCTCAGCAGGTGGGGGAAGCCCTACACTTAATGGGACTTGAAGGAAGTGAGTTCCTTAAGTCTTTTTCTGGTCCTAGGAGATCCTTGGGCAGGAATCCAACATCTTTGTGCCTCAGTTTCTCCATGTATAAAATAAAGCCCATCATAGCAATCATAGCACCTTCCCCACCAAACTGAGTGGGTCCTCGGGCTTGAAGTCTTAGAAATTTCTTATTTTCTCCTCTGGCCCTCATTTGATTTGTAACTATGACTGCCCTGGGGACAGAGATTATGTCTGTTTTGCTCACTTTCATAGCTCTAGTGTCAAGGCGACCATAGCTCTAGTGTCAAGGGGATGTGTAACATCCTGGGCATTTTTTTTTTCTTTTTGGTGGAGCTCGTCTATATAAATAGTCCAAGTCACCCCAATTCAGCATCTCAACACCCATCCTGGTGGCCATATTTCACGGGACACCCCATGGAAGAAATATTACCATGGCTAGAGGAAGCAATCTGCTCACCAGGGCACACTCCTGGCGACATTCCATAGCTGTCGCCTCCGCAGAGCCCTCTGTGAACTCTGAGCCTCAGAGCGTCTGTGAACTCCGTCTGTGTGTATGAGTGTGTGAGTGTGTGTGTGTGTGTGTGTCTGGGGCTGAGATGGAAGAATTAGGACAGGCTCTTGTGGGCCCCAGGGGTCCCTTCTTGCTCAGCACTTCCAACTACAGCAGGGTTTAAAAAATTCTCAGGAAGGTGCTCCAAAGCCCGAAACCTTGGGGTGAGGGTTCCTTTCACCCAAGTCTAAGGTCAAGACTGCCTGCCCTGTTTAGCATCTGGCACTTCAGAAGTACGTAATTCACATTTGTTCCAATAAATAAGCGAATGAAAGGTTTCACGAGGATTATACAGCACGTGGTGAGTGGTCACTAATGCGGGTGGTTCTATTATTATTCCTGAGAGGCAGGAATCCTCCTTGCTCCCATGCCTCCAGTGCAAAGGGGTTGAGTACCAGGGTCTTGTGACCATGGCTTGAGTGGGTCAGCTTCTCACAGGGTCAGATTTGGGAACAGTCCCCATTGTAGTCCTGTCACCGAGGACAGATTCCCAAGGAGGAACAAAGGGGCCTGAAAATCTGGCCAGGGTGGAAAAAGACCATTTGGGGGTTATTTAGCGTTTGTTAATTGGTCACCTCGTTAGCTGCCCATCTGCAGTCTGATTCCAGCAAGTGAGTGGGTAAGAGGGAGAGGGCTGCCCTGGCCAAGACTGGCTTCAGTAATAAGGACAGAGCAATTACCGGAACTTCTAGAGCCAATTCCCGTTAGGAGCGCGCCAGGCTAGGCTTTGTCCTACGGAGACGAGGAAAAGGTCAGCGAGCTCCGTAGGAAGAGAAAAAAAGAGCCCTTCACAGGGAAAGTGCTTGCCCAAGGGAGGGAGACAAAGAAAAGGAGGGCTCTGCGGAGGTGAAAAACTAAAGAAAGAATGACATTTGGAAGTTCCTCGTATGAGGGGAGGAGAATAATGAAATAAAAATTACAAGGGGGAAGAAGCCAGCGAACAAACCAGGAGGGACCACAGGGAATAGCGCTGGAGGGTCAGTATTACATTGGGAAGCGGCGGCCTGGCAGGGGCTGGCCACCAAGCCAATCACAGCCCTCCTGGCCTCAATTTCTCCATCTGTAAGTTGAAGGGGTTGTTGAGATCTGATTCTGTGCTGTGCAGATGTGTAGAGGGTAGGAAGGTGAGACTCAAAGGCATTGCTGGGAATGCAAACTCCCTCTAGCTCCTCTGACACAGTCTGAGGCATAAACAGTGCCACTTCCTGGAAGTTCCTCCACATGTCCCAGTCCCCTTGCACTGAGGTGAAGCCATGGGACTAGAGCTGGCCCATGAGCTATGAGCAGCTCCTGTGTCATTGCTGGGCTGAAGCATAGAAGAGCCCATGAATGGCCCTCTAGCTACCTCTTCTCTGTTGCAACAAATTCCAGAGCCTGGGTCCCTGAGTGACTATGTGGAGCAGAGGCTTCGGCTGACCCGTACAGGATGTGTGTCATGAATGTTTGTTGTTTGTAAGACACAGAGATTTGGGCTTTTTCTGAAGAGAAACACAGGTGAAGAGTGTGAGCAATCCTATTTGCAGAGGACCAGAGGCTGAGGGGTAGCCGTGACAAGCAAAGGCCAAAGGCTGGGCCATGGGTCCAAAACCAGCATGATCTCCGCCGAGCCCAGCTGTCTATGCAGTCACTGGGAGTCCCTGCCTCCCTGACACCTACTTATACTTGTTTGACAAACTTCCATTCGCTGAAATGAAAGGATGTCTCTCTCCTTGATTGAATGGAAACCAAGGAACAGAAAGAAACACAGCCAACTTTGTGAGATGTGCTTGTGGATCAGCTTTCTGGGCCTGAGCCCCACAGGATAGGGTGGGGGGATGTCCTTCCTAAGCCAGGTGTTGTTGTCATAGTGTGTGGTCCCCTTGACCAGGGCTAGACCTGCAGGGATAAATAGAAACCATAAAACCAGCATTCTCCCTTCCTAGATGCCTTTGAATGTCATGGTGGGGGCTGGGCACAGGGCTGGGAGGGGGGGGGCGAATATTCTTCTCCATGTCTCAGCCCAGCCCAGGAGGCCCAGACAAAATCAGGCTCCCATGTACTCAGCTTCCCCTTTCCGGGGAAGAAGCAAAACATCAACAATAACCATAGGGTCTCTGTGGACAGACTCAGCTTTACAGTCTTTGGGGGTTGGTGGCACTTTTCTTCTGACCTTTCCTCTGCCTTTGTCTCACAAACCATTTGTCATTGTTTCCAAAGAAATGGAAAATGGTTGTTTTGCAAACAGTTTTTCATCCTTCCTCCAGGGTTATGAGTGGGGGGGAGGGAAGGCGTTGCCAGAAAGACAGGAGCCCGAGGTACCAGTGAGACAGGCCTGGACCTGGGCACACGCTCTGCTTCACCCTGCCCTCCAGCCGCACCCTGGATGCCTCCCTCTGCTGCTGTCCTAGCCAGCCAAGTCTGTTCCTTGGCTCTGAGCACTGTTCCAGGATCCTTTGCTGTTTTGTCTTGTTCCCCTCCACCCTTATCACCCACAGCAGTGGGTATTCATTATTTAAACAACCCATGCCTCTGAAGTCTTATTTATCCAACATCTTTCCACAGCATATGTCAAAATTTACAGTAAGTGCATTCATCCCATGATAAACATTTGGCTTTGCTGGTCTACCGGGTGGCAGGGCTAATTAGGGAGGGTGATTCCCTTGTTATCTGAAGGGAGGTCAGATACAGCAATTAGCATCCTTGAGTAGCTCTCACAACTGTGACTCGGAGGCTAGGCCCTCTGGTGCCAGGTAGGGTAGAGACATTGGCAGGCAGGATGGGGGAGCCTTCCCCAGCAGGGCCACGCATAGCATCCCCAAGTGATGCTACAAAAAGCAGCCCGAATAGTAAGTTTCCCAGACTCTGAAGCCTCTGCCTGCAGTCTGAGATCCCTGCTCGCCTCTCACCTCCCAAGCAGAGCCCTGTCCTGAGAATGTTCTCCCACCCACGTCGGTCTACCCAGCCCCCTCTGTGGGCTCAAGAGGACATTTCCTCTTGAAAAGCAGGTCATTGCCTCAAACTCAAAGCATCCAAACTAAATGGGCACATCTAAGAACCAGCGCGGTGGGGTTTCATAGGAACTTAAAGATGATTTGGCTCATCTCTCGCTCCCGCACCTCGTGTCTCTGTGTTGTCTCTACCGAGCAGTTGCTCGACTTCGGTGAGCGGTTCTCTGACCCTCTTTTCCTGGGGAGGGCAGAGGAACCCCCCTCCCCTGGGTTTGGAGTTCTCCATGAGCAAGGGCTGGCCATGGGCATGCTAGGCTGGGTGTATACTGTGTGTGCCATCCTCGGGCAATGCAGACTTGGAGGCAAAGAGGTCCAAGAGGCAGGTGCAAGGGAAGCCAGGCCCAGATCTGAGGTGGGGAGTGATGAGACTGAGCAGCCAGGAGGCAGGAGTATCAAGAGGACCGCTCAGGGGTCTCCAAGACCACTCTCAGATCCAGTAATTTGCTAGAAGGACTCTCAGAAATGTGGAAAAACTTACACCCACAGTTTATCACAGCCAAAGAATACAGATGCAGATCAGCAATGGGAAAAGCACACAGGCCGAGTGCCAGGTGTATGTTTCCAGTTGTCCTCTCCCAGTGGAGTCAGCAAGGACCTGTAGCAACACATACAAATCACTGCCCCCAGGACACTCATCTGAACCTTGGTGCCTAGCTTTTCCTAGGGGTTGGGCATGTGGGCAGGGAACAGCTGCGCCATTGACGTCAGTCTCTGTCCTCCAGAGGCCAAGCTGATACTGATGACCCAAGGACCCGAGGTAAAAACAAAGCTCTCTCATCAGGCAGACTTAAGTCCAAGGACTTAAACGTTACCTCCCCAGAGCTGGGCAAGGTTAATCCTTAGTGGCCCTGGAAAGCCATTCAAAGGAGTGCTTGAGGGGCAGGCTGCGAAGGACATGCGGGCATAAGCCTGCCCACAGTGACAGGCCTCCCACCCTGATTTCCTCCTGCCTCCCACCCCCATTTCCTTGGGGATAGGCCAGAGAGATGCTGACACCCAGTCCAGAGAAGTGCTTCTCCACCAGGATGGGCGGGTTTTTTAAGGAGGATGTCTGAAGCAGGAGGCTGTTTATGGAGAGCAACATAGCACCAGGATGAGGGGTGAGGGCCAAGAGCATGAAGCCCACCAAATATGCTCCCCCAAGGGCTGGAGTTTGCTGTTGGAGGGCTGTGAGCACCATGAGGTCCTGGCTTCAAGGGAGCCTTGGGTTTTAAAGGCTGTCTCTAGCACTCGCCAGCTTTGTTGCTTGGGGAAGTTACCTGGCTTCTTTGAGACTTAGTTTTTTCACCTGTAAAATGAGGATGGTAACTGCTCCTGTGTCACCAGGCTGTAATGAGGGCTGCATGAGATGGGCAGGAGATAAAGGGGAGAGATCTTTATAGGCACCACCAGCACCCCCTATGATGCAGAGTTCATCTTTAGATGATTTTTTAAAATTAAATCATAGCTGTATACATTAATGCATTTATGGGGTACAATGTGCTGGTTTTATATATAATTTGGAATGCTTATATCAAACTGGTTAACATAGCCTTTGCCTCTCTTTCTTAATTATTGTGTTAAGACATTTATACTCTATACTTAATAGATTTGACGTGTACCTTTGCAACATGTACCATAGGTGTGGTCCCACCGATTACCCTCCCTCATCCTTCCTCCCTCCTCCCTCCTCCCCTCCCCTTTCCCCCCTTCATCTTGGGCTGTAGTTGTGTTATATCTTTCATAGGGAAGCGTGGGTAATTATATAGTGGTTTCATAGTAGAACTGAGTACATTGGATACTTTTTCTTCCATTCTTGAGATACTTACACTAAGAAGAATATGTTCCAGCTCCATCCAAGTAAACATAAAAGAGGTAAAGTCTCCATCCTTTTTCATCCTTAGATGATCTTGACCTCTATAAAATTCTTTCTTATATTGGGATGAAACTGTCCATATATAGCTTTCTGATACACTGTTTCAGCTTACTTCCTGGTCTTCCATCTCTATCAGTGGTATCATCATTTTTTTTCAGGACTATCAATGATTCATTTATTCCTTCACTCCTTCATTCAATACATATTTATTAATACTTGTCTAATGATATTATTGTAAACGCTAGGGAGAGAAGGGAAATAAGACCCTCCTAACTCTCAAAGGACTCGTGGTTAAATGAGATAGCAAACAAATGCATAAAATAAACAGTTAATATGGCTTAATTGGCAAAGGTACCAAGTACTTGGGGCTTAAAAGAAGCAGAGATCTGTTTTATCTACTCCTTCCCCTCCCCAAGGCATCTTCACATTTGTCTTTATTCCCCCTTGAGATTACCCCCAAATTCTCCTTTTCCTTTCTACCCTTGTTGCTATGGGTTCAAGGATTGCGAGTAAGTTGAAGTCAGGTTGGAACTCACCATGACTGCCAGTGAGATCCTAGAGGCTGCGTTCAGAGGATTCTAAGACCGCATGTTACTCAGCTAGATCGGATAAGACTGTCTATCAGGAGAGAATGAGAAAGCTGTTTCACAGAAGAAAAAGTTCTAGTGTTCTATGGCCCTGTAGGATGGTCATAGTCACCAACAATGCGTTATATAGCTTCAGACAGCTAGAAGGAGGTTGTTGAATGTTCCCAGCACAAAGAAATGATAAGTAACTGAGATGATGGATACACTAATTACCCTGATGTGATCACTATACGTTATATATTGAAACACCACCATGTATCCCACGGATACGTATGAATACTACTTGTCAACTAAAAAACAAAATGAGAAAGCAGTGACTATGATACAAGTCGACCTTCTGGCACCAGTGATCACCCAAGGCTCAGCCCAGGCAGATGCCCCGTCTATATGCAGGCCCCATTTGGTGCTATCCCCATGCGTGCCTCCACTCCCTGTCGGGACACCCCTACTCTAGCACACTCACTGAGTCACAATTTATTATTCTTGCCTGGAATGATATCCACTGTGTCACTCACTCCCCTATCTCTACCAAAATTAGAAAAATTAGTCACCTCGCAGGCACCTGTAGCTACTCAGGAGGCTGAAGCAAGAGGCTTGCTTGAGCCCAGGTCTTTGAGATGGCTGTGAGCTATGACGCCATGACACTCTACCTAGGGCAACAGAGTGAGTGAGACTCTGTCTCAAAGAATTAAAAAAAAAAAGAAAAATATAAAAAGAAATGATAAATGTTTGATGTGATAGATGTACCAATTATCCTGGCTTGATCTTACATAGTGTATGGATGTACAAAATGTCACATGTATCCCATAAATGTGTACAACTAATATGTATAAAGAAAAGGGAATTTAAAAAAGCCGCCCTTACTCTGCAGATCTGATCTTCTGCAATCCAACCACAGGAGGATTGGACGGTATTCCTGGGACAGGGAGGTGCAGCCCATAGGGAACTAACCCCGTGAGAAGGACTGCAGCCAGAAAACTGCCAGGGCAGAGATGCCTGGGAGGACCTAGATATTAAAATCCAGAACTAGGGTGCTCAGAGCACTGACAAAGTGAATCCCCAATTTGGGGAAGCTTCCCATCAGGAAATGTTCACTAAGCAGGGTTCAAGTGGGCATCAAGGAGGAGCTGTTGAAAATTATTTATGCATCCGTCCATCATTCATTACAATAACATGTTCTCAAGAGCTCAGCTGTTAGGTGCCAAGAATGGCATCAGGCGCCAGGGACACAAAGAGAAAAAAGACACAGTCTTTGCTGCGAGGGCTCAGGCTCCACCCAGGATTCTGAAGCTTAGGAGACAAGGCAAAGAAGGGAAAGAAATGAATCTGGAGGGGTTGGCGGGAGGCAGGCAAGGAAGTGCTTTGAATAGCAGGTAGGAGGGCTTGGTCTTCACTCCCTGGGGGCCCTGCATACATTTAAGGCAGGTGATGAGGGCTTGGAGGGTGGACTTGCAAGGGAGCAAGTTGAAATGGGAAAGTGTGTGAGAAGAGGAATCCCAGGGACACCTGGAGGAAGGATTGATTTGACTATAGAGAGAGAGAAAGTTACTCTTCAGGAGGAGCCACAGCCCCGAAGGAAACCAGTCAGTTTTGGCAAAGCATGGAAGCAAGACAAATGAGCAAAGAGGAATTGTGACCCCCAAGTACACATACTAGACAATAGGAGAAAATTTATACCCACCAGCTGTGAAAATTCACTTACATTAAGAGGTAGGAGAGAAAAATGGTACCAGCATTGGCTCTGGGGTCAGATAGACAAATAATTTGGCATTTACTACTTGTGCAAATTTGACCCATCCTTTAACTTTTGTCAGTTTCTTCATCTTTTTTTTCTTTGAGATGGTCTCATTTTGTTGCCCTGGGTAGAGTGCCATGGCATCATAGCTCACAGAGACCTCAACCTCTCAGGCTCAAGTGATCATCCTGCCTCAGCCTCCCAAGTAGCTGGGACTAGGTGCCCGCCACAATGCCCGGCTATTTTTAGAGACTGAGGCTTGCTCTTGCTCAGGCTTGCTCTGAGCTCAGGCAATCAACCCATCTCGGCCTCCCAAGAGTGCTGGGATTATAGGCTTGAGGAACTGCTCTCCACCCTAGTTTCATCTTTAAAATGGGCTTAATTTGTATTTCCCTGCTATGCTGGCTTTGAGGATGAAGTGACGTCCTTCCTGTGTGCGTAGCGCTTAGCACAATGCCTAGAATGAAGCACGCTGTCAATAAATGTTAGCCCTTGGATTTATTATTAGGGATTAGTGGACAATATTAACAGTTATTGTCATGGAGTGTCCTTTTTCTTGGAAGGCTGAAGAAGAACAAGAACAATCCAGGGCACTAGGAACAGCCTGGCTAATTGTGCCTGCCCAGCGGGTGTAAGACACTATTAAAATTTAGGAGCCGAGCACAGCTGAAGGTGGAAGTAACTCCCGAAGAATTAAGATACAGCTGTGGAGTCTGATCCGTGTTGCAGGTTTTTCTCGGCTTCTCTAAAAAATGACTGTGGGTCTCCTGGCATTCTGGGGAATAATACAGAACAGGAGAAGAGAAACCTCAATGTGATAACCAGGCTGCCTCTCCAACAGTAGTTTTGCATCTTAGTGACAACATCCAGAACGTTAGTCAGAGAGCAAGGTAGCTTAGCTGTCTGTGCTGGGAACCTACCTAAGCCAGGCCCGAGACCTGGCCAGTCCTGGGCCCTGACAAGTGGTGTTAGAAGCAGACCCCGACACCCAGCTGCCTGGTACCTCCCCCTAGCTGGCTTCTCTGGGCTCCCCAGAGGAAGGCTTCCCAGTGAGTGCTCCTGCTTGATGGAGCACTTTTTGATGGGCAACATCCCAGAAGACAGTTCTTGGTGAGTTCAGTAGGTTCCCCAGTCGGCTTACCCATGTGTTCAGTAAGGCCCTAAAAACGGAAGCTTCATCAGTACCGCAGCTGAATTTTCCTATTCACCAGCCTCAGCCCATTGGCAATGGTCCAGTTTTGACCCAAGGCAACCCAGAGACCTCCTCTGCCCTCCAGGGGGTTGCAATCACACTTTCTTCAATATCCCAGTGGCACATGTGCTGTGAACTTATAAATACTTAAAGGCTTTGCTTATGAGGTCACAGGCGATATTCACAGATGTGGTTTTCCAATGTTATATCATGAAATGTATCAGTGTTTATAGGATCAGCATACCTCAATGAACTAATCTTTCCAAATTATCAATTTATAATGTGAAAATTCCATTTTAAGTGTAATGAAATGATAAATCAGTGAATTTCAAGGTAACCATGTGTGCGAAGGTTTCTGATTCTAAGCTGCAACTAACCTTTAAGAAATTATCATTTTTTGAGTTTTGATGTAATTTCCATGACTATCCACAGTCATCAGAAAAGGCTATTAAGATACTTCTCCCTCTTCCAAATACATATCTGTGTGAGGCCATATTTTCTCTGTATACTTCAACAAAACAGCATATCACAACAGGACGTACGTGTCTCCACAAGCAGATATGTGGATCCAGCTGTTTTCTATTAAGGCAAACATTAAAGAGATTTGTGAAAATGTAAAACAAGGCTACTGTTCTCACTAATTTCGTTTTGTTTGGGAAAATGAAAAAAAAATCCATAGTGGTTGTATTCACATATAATGGATCTGTTATTGTTATATTCCTATGAATTTAATAAATATTTAAAACTGTTCTCAGTTTTAATTTCTAGTACAGCAAATATCAATAGATGTAACCTACATCAACAGGAGCTCTTCGGGCCCTCAATAATTTTTATAGTTAAGAGGTTCAAAGACCGAAAATCTCGGGAACTGCTGTTCTAGACTAGAGTAACTTTCTTTCCAAACAGGAGGCTCATGAACTTGAAGGTGAACGGTAGGTCAGGCCTTTTGGCACAACTGCCATGGGGATGCCTCTGTATTTGGGTTTAAAAACGTATAGATATTTGCATCTGGATGCCTAGAGACATGAGGATGAAGAAGAAAAAATTCCACCTGACGGGGAAGGGGAGAGCAGACAGAGAAGGAGGAAGGGGGTGAGGGTAAAGACAAGAAAAAAAAAAAGAAGAGAAAAAAGTGGCTAATTCTCACATGAATTGGATTCGATTTTGACTAAAGTACATTACTTAAACATTAATTTTTACTTCAACTTGTTAATATGTTGTTTAGGATACAGGATACTGCATCCTCATTTAAAAGTGAATTACGTTTGTAATTTCCCCTTTATGATAATATACTTTTTCCAATTTTAGTGTCAGGTGTGTCCAGATTAAGCAGAACGATTTTTGAAGTATTTCTTCTTTGTCTATTGTCTATGAGATTTGGCATGATCTGTTTTTTGAAATTGTCCTTTATTTTTATTTATAAATATTGGTTGTCTATTTTCGGAGACTTTAGAAAAAAATAATAAGAAGTTAATTGATGACTCTATACTAAACCTCAGAGTCAAGGCATTCTATCATAGACATACCCTTATTTGACGATGTGAATGTTACTTTCTTTGCATTACCGTTAGTATTATTGCTAAATACTTCATTGCAGCGATCGTCTGATTTCTTTTCTGAATATATTTATCTTCACATTCTTTACAAGATTTTTGTGTCTAGTCCTTGTCTTGAACATTGTTATCATTGTTAAATTTTGAGCCTTTTTAGTTTTGTGAAGGCAAAAAGTGGAAACCTAATTAATAAACACATGTGTATGTAAAAATAAAAAAATTTAAAAAATTAAAAATAAAAGCCATCAGGCCAACTGAAAATTCCCACCTGATTTCCTCAGCACCTCACTGGCCTCCCTGGTATCTTGCCTCTGTCCGTTGTTATGTGCCTAAGTCCATAGTGAACCCATGTGCTCGAGGTAGAGAGGCTCCTGTACTTTTGAAGCAGCCTGATCTGATAGAGAGAGAGATATCAATGACCCTGTAAGAAGGGGCTTCCATTGCACTGGGTGACCCCCTGTGTGAGTGTCAGGACCAGCTCTCTCCCTCTTCTGACTCTGGGCCTCCCCTCTGTTGATCAGAGCCTGCTGCGGTCAATCTGTGTTCCCTTCTCTCTTACACCGCTTGTCTTTCCTTTCCCCCAGTTGAATGGAGTATCTCTGTACCTTGTGGGATTTCTTCATCATGTTGGGGCAGATGTAAGACATATGCTTGGAACAAGAAAAATACGAAAGAGCACTCAATGCTTTCAGGCCAGTGCCCACTCTGAGATGCCAGGAGCACCCAGGAAGAGTAAGTATGAGCAGGAAATCTCTGATGGGGAATTAAAGCCCCGTGTCAGCTGTCTCATCTTTGCTACCCATATTGAGCCTGCCAGGGTTCTTTGTGACTTAGGGGAAACTATTTGGAACCTGCCTTGTTGAGCAATGTTGGAGGTGTCCAGTCTTGCTCCCGTGACTAGACAGATATTATGGAATCACTGGAATCGTCTAAGATTCTACAGTTCAGGTAGATCTGGCTCTTCCCTTATCTAAGATCCTTTAAGGGCAGAGATACCCAGAAGAGGAGGTGTAGGCAGGGGTACCCAAGAATCTGCAGGAAGGTGTCCTACCCAAACTATGAGGAGCGAGCAGTTCCCTGCCCCCATTCATTACCCAAACCTGTTCCGGGACCCAAGTTTCCTATGAGCTCTGCCCCTATATCCCCGGGGAGGCTGCAGGCTGACCAGCTCAGCAGAGAGGCCAACAGAAGGGGGAAGCCTCCTCAGTCACCTTTGAGATAAAAAGAAAAAAAAAATGAAAGAGAGAGGGAGAAAGACAGAGAGAAAAGGAAAAAAAAAAAATCAAAGACTAATCCTAAAAATTCTCCTTTAATCTTAGAGCTTCCAGACCTGGTTTCTCTTTCATCTAGGACTTCGAAGTTATCTAGTTATTTTATGGGTAGTGAAACCACAAGGCGAAGAGAGGGTGGTGGTGGGGAGATTAAATTAATGAGCAGGTAAGCAGGTTTATTATTTCGTCTGATCCTTCTTTCCTTCCCGCTAATTTCTCTGAGCCAATTTGGGAGGCAGAGCCTATCATGTTAACTCAGAGACAGACTATTGTATCCATGTTCTTTCTGAAGCCATTTATCTGAAGGATATTAAAGATCCAATTTACATAGACATTATGGCATTGTGAGGAGGGTGTATGTGCAGGGCTCAAATGAGAGAGAGAGAGAGAAGAGCGAGTGAGGACACCCATTCAAGTCAGCCTGTGTTTGTGTATATGCTCAACCTGCAGTGAGTACCAGCTCTCATGAAGCTCTCAAAGAAGTTTGTAATCACTCAACAAGTTAGTTCAAGAAGTCATTGGGCCTTGGCAGAAATCAGGCTCCAGGCAACGGCGGAAATGTTTATTAAATCTGTGCTTCAACCCTCGGGCTCCTGTATTTCCTTATCATTATGACTAGGTTCACAGCAGAGGAAATGCAGCCCTCTTGAGCTCGATATCTGCTTAATTGGATGCCTGATCATGTTGCCCCAGCCCATGTGTGTGCCTCTGTAATGAGGCACAGGGCAGCATAGATGCGGAGAAGAGGAGGTCAGAGTCCCAGGTTAACCCTCAGCTCCCAGGTTAACCATCCACTACACAGAGGCCTTGGTTCTGCACAAAGGAAATGGGTGACCCGGACATGCCACGTTATCTGGGGTGTGGGTGGACATTCTGGTTCCTCATGAAACATAGATTAAAAACATCTATTCTGCCTATTGCTTTGGTTTGTTATGAGCGTGAAATGAAGAGATATACTTAACAGCACTCTAGACAGAATTTAGCAGCATACATACCCAGATATAATGGGTTGTTCTGAAGTTTCTCTCAGCAATAGCCAATCTCCCTTTGCTGATGTTAGGCTCATCAGAGGGCCTTCTGATGGCTCATTTGGCCTCTTGCACAGACTTGTTCACCCGCCCATGTCAATGACCAGCGCCAGTGGTCCTACAGAGGATGTTGCCGTTGTGAATCTGTGTGCCAGCATTCACCTCCAATTTTTCGGTTCATTAATTGGTTCTTTCATTATTCCACTGCCATTTACTGATGACCTGATGCAGTGGGTTTTAGCTTTGACTTCACTTTAGATTACCTGGGGTGTTATAAAAAACACTCGTGCCTAGGCCTGTCCCTGGACTAATTAATTCAGATGCTCTGGGAGTGGCTGCCAGCCACTGTATTTTTATCAAGCATCCTAGGTTGTTCCAAGGAGCAGGTAGGGCTGAAGTCGACCCAATGCATGTCACACATTGTGCTTGTCTCCAGAAGACACAAAGATTAAATACAATGCTCTTAGCTCAATGGGAACCTCCCCCTAGCACTAATCACCCCTGGGAGAGTTGAGGGATTACCATCCTGATTTTGCAAAGTTGGGAATCAAGATAAGACTCGAAATTCCCCATGACTTCTCTGATGATCTTTCCCTCAACCCCTCACTTGTAAGCCCTCCCTGCCAGCTTACCTCTTCAGAGTAATAGGTACTCACCAAATCTCATGTGCCACTAAGATCATCTTAATCTCCCAATATGGCCTCCCTTGGGGTTCAGCATCTCCTAGGTCACTCTGCCTGCAGCACAGCTGGTGAAACTGGTTTGGTGATATTCTCCTTTTCTCTACCTTGATTCTGGGCCAGGTCCTCCTGGAATCCACAGGAGACTGTATTCTCAAGAGCCATCTTCTTCGTATCTTTCCTCCAGTGCTCCCAGAAGACTGACTCTTCTTTCCTGAAACCTGGACTCTCATTGGACCTGCAATGAAGCTGATGGTTGATTTCTGAAACAACGCAGCTCATTTAAAAGGTGAGAAGATGGCTGTGCACTTACGGATGAATTGGGGGCAGTCCCAAGCTTGGTCCTCTTTAGGTTTAAATGGTTTGGCTGGGTGACACTTCCTTCAGGTAGTAATCTTTCAAAGAAGGTCATCTTTTCCTGCACTGTGGCCTTGTCCTGGAGGCCTCCACACCTAGGTCAGGTGTGTCTTTCTCCTGCCCACTGTCCTCAGCAGCCTGCATCTGCATTCTTAGTGCTGCGTGCCTGTCACAAGTCAAGAAAGTAGCACCCGCTCAGGTCAGGGACCTGGGATAGAAGTCAGGCTTCCCAATCAATTGTCTCCTCCTTTCTGCCCTCTTCAGAGCTTGCTGTTACAATCGAATGAGATTGTGATGTTTTATCATTCAAGTCTGTTAAGAATCTGTTTCTTTCCACAATCAAAACTTTGTTCCCGTCTTCTCGGGGACTTAAAATACTGTCCTTGAACCGCGACGGGGCCCTTGCGCATTAAACACACTAGCAACTTCAAAGCTGCATGTGTGTTGCCACAGAGGGTCCCGGGGGAGCGTCAACGAGAGGCGTGTGTTTGCTGTAGTACAAAGAGAAGCCTGGCATCTGGATGCAGTTGATCTGAGGGGTGGGGGCACGGGAGGGGTTTGTTGTTTGTCTCCAAAGGAGGAGAGGATTAGGGGAGGAGAGGGCTGAACTCCAGGAGGAGCTGCTGGCTATAGCAGCCTTCCTCCCAAGGAGGATCATGGTCTGCTACTGCAGCGAGGGTGAGGGTGATGGCAAGACCCCTGAACCCCACCACATCAGCTGTTCCCGCCCTTCAAGTATGCATGAAGATGGCACCCCTTCTTGGGGCGCACTTTTTCAGGCACAACCTCACTCCATGCTTGCATTCTGAGCAGTGATGCTGTTTTGCAATTGTCAAAGGGAGAAATGGAGGCTGCAGGTCAGATGGCATGCCCGTGTCTGCCCAGCTAATAGGAGACCTATGTTCTTTCTTCTGTAAAAAGGGTGGCAAATATATTTCAATATCTGATTGAATAGTAGTTTTTGTTTAGAAAGAAAGCTGTGTAAAGAAGGGTCCTAAGATCTGGGCTCAGTGCGAAAGAAGGCCATGGTTGACTTATATTTTATCATTTAAACTGGGCTGCTTTAGAGAGGGAAAGGAACTAGATTAATAATTGTGCCTAAGGAGCAAGTATTAATATAAACTTAACTGTCTTGGACAAACCAGGATGTTTGGTTGCCTAATCGAGTAACCATGTTGTTCAGGGTATTGGGGTGGGCAGTGGGTGGGGATTGCTGGTCTGCAATGAACATGGCAACAATGACTTCTTTCTATGACTTCTATGATGGGTTCTCTTCTTCTTCCTCTCCCAAGGGGCCATGCTTAGCCTTTTGTGTCCTGAAAAAAAATTGGGGGTGAAGGGTCACAGAGCAGATGTCATCTGATCTGACCACAACCCAGACCATGATAGGGCTTGCCCATTTGTGCTCCCAAATGGAGGCAAAAAGAGGGACAAGTCAAATTGCACAAGTCAAATAATCTTTGTTATGATTGGATCATCAATCCTAGTGCCATCTTTAACCACCACCCCTCCCTGGTTTAAAGACAGCTTAAAATCTCTCAAACCCAGGGCAGCACCTGTAGCTCAGTGGGTAGGGTGCCGGCCACATACACTGAGGCTGGCGGGTTCAAGCCCAGCCTGGGCCAGCTAAAACAACAATGACAACGACAACTACAACAAAAAAGTAGCTGGGCATTGTGGTGGGTGCCTGTAGTTCCAGCTACCTGAGAGGCTGAGGCAAGAGAATCACTTAAGCCCAAGAGTTTGAGGTTGCTCACACCCAAGAATTTGAGGTTGCTGTGAGCTGTGATACCACAGCACTCTACCAAGGACAGCATAGTGAGACTCTATTTCAACTAAATAAATAAATATTTAAGAATAAGAAGATTGCTCAAGCCCAAGAGTTTGAGGTTGCTGTGAGCTGTGACGCCATGGTACTCTACCAAGGGTGACAATGATGAGACTCTGTCTCAAAAAATAAATAAATAAAATCTCTCAAACCCCACTCTTGTGCTTATTTGACAAACATTTGCTCTCTGCTGGAGTTCACTGCCACACCCACGTCCACTTTTGTTTTCACTCGTTCAACTGCCTCAACACTCCTAACTGCATCTCCCCACTGGCCTCCTCCGTTCCATTATCTGCTCTGCTAACTGATCAGCATTTCCCAAAATTCAAATCTAACTATACTGGTTCCCCAAAACCTTCTTAAAAATCTTCATTGGCTTTTCACATCTAAAACCATTAGGCTTGCGTTTACAAACAGCCTTCTGCTGCTTTCCCATAAAGACTGTGCTCTGACGTTACCAGACTGTATGCCGTGTTCTGAACACACATGCTTCTGTGCCTGTGTATGTGCTATTCCTGCTAAAATCTCTTCTTTTGCCTCTTTTTCTACCGGGTTAATGTCTACTTTACCTTTAAAAGCCCACAACTTCCCCATTCCCCAAGCTCAGGCAGAACTCATCTGTGCATGCACATGGCATGTTTTCACTTGCAGTCTGGGTACCAGCTCCGGGCACCATCCTTCCTGCTGGAGGTGAGCTTAGAGGAGGAAGTATAAATGGATAGCATTCATCTTTAACATGATGCTTGGAACACCAGCTGCCTAAATAATGCTTAGAAATGAATAAATGAATGACCTGGACCTCCTGTCTTATAAAGTGTTCAGGTCATCGGGGAAATGCCCCAGTGGCTTAGCTTCTAGAGATAACTCTCACTAAAAGGGCTGGGGAGGAGGAGGAAGACTGGCATTAGCCACAGAGGCTGAGTAGATCTGCAGCTTTGCCAGATCTGGGGACTCAGCGAAGGTAGAGGCCAGAGGGCAGTGGTGGGGAGTGGGGGGTTGGGGAACAGGGTGGGCAGGGGCTGTGCCACATTGCATGGCCCACCTGAGTTGCTAAGTAAGCTCTGCAGGGATTGGAAAAGTGGCGATCACAGAGTGAAGAACAAGCCAGGAAAACAAGCTCCTCTCTTTACCTTCACGTACCTGTTCTCTGCCCTAAGCTTTCTCTTCTACCCCAAAGCTGTGAGTGATCCTCTGTGCTGCCCCTAGGAGCATCTGCTCCTGCCCTTCCCCTTCTTCCAGGACTCTAACCTTGCCCTCTGGACAGCCCCCAGGAGCCTTCTCTGCCTGATCTCCCCTTCTCAGCCTCCATCTTGGCTTAGTAATCAGCCTCCCCTGCCCCCCCTCCAGCCATTTTCCCCATGGTGACATTGCAGAGGTGCAGGGGCCGAGCGCCACCTGGACCTGTGCTAGGAATAGGAAGTTCAAGGGCTAGCAGCCCCTGGGAGCTGCCTGGCCTCATTCTGTAGCCTACTTTATCCCCAGCCCGTGCTGGATGGAGGGGCTTGGCTACACCTTGCCCCTGGCCCTACCACTGACCCTTGGCTCTGAAACTGTTTATCTGCCTTTCTCCTTTTTTCCCAGGCACATTTTGGCAGCCCAATTAGTGCCTTGCAGATAGTTTCTTGAGTCTGAGCAATCCTCCTACCCAACCTTTCCCCTGCCACCTTCCCTTTCCTGCCCTTGTAGGGAGATGTTTGACAAGCTCTTTTCCATTTCATCTGCAAGCAGGCTGACATGCTCAGAAGCTCTGCTGCTGTCTTCCAGATGAAAAGCGGGTTAATGAAGGCATATTTTCCAGCTTGTTTTTAAAAGGGAAAACAAAAGAGAGAGAACAGGTATCCTAGTTAATGGTTCCTAATTGTTTCTTTTCCGAAAAATCTTCGGTGTAAAACAGCCTAATTGAGTGCTTCCTAATCTGGCACAGAGGAAGGGAGCAGGGCTATGCCTGGTACCTCCCACTCATCCCTCAGACCCTGCTCGTCTGCCAGCTCCTTGTGAGAGCCTGCCCTGTGCCTTGGGCTAGGTCGGGTGATTACAGTGGACATGGAGCCGTGCAACCCAGAACCTTCTGAAGGACTGAAGCGCTTACTCTGCCAGCTGCGGCGAGGTTGTCAGCAGACAGCCTCACATGTCAGGCCTCCTGGGGAGTTGCCCTCACTGAAAAGGGTCATTTGCCCAAGGTGCTGCCCTTTCCTGGGACAACTTTCACTCACTGATTGGCCCATGCAAAGGTGAGGAGGTCTGGACCCCTCATTTTGGCTCGACAGAACTCTGAAATGCCATCCCAGCCTCAGTGCCTGTGCTGTTGTGGGCTGAGGCTGTTAATGAGACTGCGACCGAGCCCAGCTTCTCCCCCCGCCCGGCCTTGTGCCCTCAGGTGTGCTAATCTCCATCTCAGGGTCTGCTTCCTGGGGACTCCACTGTGCTAGTGCAGTGCCCTTCCAGTCCTCATCAGCAAGGTGCAGCAGTGCGTTAGGGACAAAAGAGGCATTTTAGGAGGGGCTTAATGCAATGAAGCCATTTGTGTTTGCTGTTTAGTAGAGAGATCGATTTGGCATTTTTGATTTGATGCCCTACTAATTCCTCCCAAACACTATGTACCTACTTATCATCTATTTACCTACCCACCTATCATCTATCATATGTCTATCTTTCTATCTACCATCTCTTATCTGTCATATCTATTATCTATCTACCTTTCTATCTACCATACTATCTATTATCTATGTATCTATCATCTTTCTCTATCTTCCCATTTCTCCACCCATCTGCAATAGAAGCTATGGTTGCCCCACACAGGTCCCCTTATCTGGCTGGTGCACTCATCTCTCAGCTGTGTAACCCTTGGCTTTTAACAGTTCAAAGCTGCACCCTTTCCCAGAGCACTGCCGTTGGCAAAATGGGAGCAGCTTCTCCCTGGAGACTGTGTACCCACCCCTGCTTCTCCATGGCAGACCTCAGCCAGTGACTGCCTCCACAGGGGTGAAAGGGCAGCTCTCTGGTCTCAAGGTGTGATAAACTCTATGGGATTTGCACTGCAGAACTACCTACCCACGAGATCAGACTGACGCTGGTTTTCAGCCAAGAGCACATTCCCAATTAGCTTTTTTCCTAGCTAGCCCTATTTTGCTTCCCTTAAGCCCTCTCTTCTGAGCATACTACTCTAATAATAAAAAGCTTGAAACAGAGTCCTTACCTCAAGCTCTGCTGTTTGGGGGAGCTTGACCTGAGACATCTGGTATCAAAAGTGGTCCTAAAAATCAAGAGAAAAGAAACAAAGGTAAATACGGGATTCTAGAATTGGATTGCAATGAAGACCACATTAAGTGTGGTAGGCAGAGTACAGATAGCCCCCAGCGGGCTGTGGCAGTGTGATTGCTGAGACCTCTACTTGGGTGAACTGGAATGGAATGTATTATCTGGTTCAATGTCTTGGGAATCTGGGACATACGTTAAGTCTACCAGGGATGCCATAATAAAATGCTATATCCTGGGTGGCTTCAACAACAGAAATTCATTTTGCCACAATTCTAGAAGTCTAAGAACAAGTCGTCAGCAGGGTTGGTTCCCCTGAGGCCTCTCTCCTTGGCTTGTGGACGGCCGCCTTCTTGCTGTGTCTCCACATGGCCCTTCCTCTGTGCACACATTCCTAGTGTCTCTTCCTGTTCTTATAAGCATGCCAGTCACATTGGCTGAGGGCCGAACCCTTCTGACCTCATTTAAACTTAATTGCCCCTCTAAAGGCCCTATGTCCAAATACAGTCACATGGAGCCTGGGCTTTCAACATATAAATTAGGGTAGGGGGGCACAATTCAGCCTGTAACAGGAGCTTTGGGAAAAATAGCCATAAAGACTGTGGAATTGGGTGGGTTTTGCTAAGCACCACTGATGTGTGGAAGAAAGAAAATGGCAGACTCAAATCTATTAATTAACAATTGAAAGCAAAGTAGCTGTGTTTAAAGAGACCTTCTATTTTTATAGCCAGAGGCAGACAGAGCTAAAGTGGGGGCCCAGGACTTAGTTGTAGGAGTGGCCACCTTCAAAGGACACTGGATTCTCTGTCTAGGTGGGTCACTATGCTGAAGGCAGGGCTCTGACAGGGAAGTGTGAGATCCTGACACTTGGGAATATCTGGGTAGACATATTTGAGAATAGAATATCCAGAGTTGCCTGAACAAATGGCCCCCTGCCCCTGTCAACAGAGAGACCTCTGCTTGCTTGAAGATGATGCAGAGGCCACTAAGGAGGCCTTTAAACAGGCCATCGCTTGCCCCCCTCAGGATCTGTCCACACCTCCCACCTGGCCACCAGATCGTAAATTGGGGTCAAATCTCAGCATAGCCAGACTGGGGACATGGTGGGCCTGCTGAGGGATTAGAGGATTCTATCCAAAGCTGCAGGCCCTGGCTCGGGTACAGGGGAGCCAGGAACCAAGAGCCGATCCAAAGGGCCCAGGCTGGGATGGGCCAGGATATAGAGCTAGACAGGGTTTCAACACAGAACCCCCTGGCCAGTATCCCAAGCTGCAGCTTTACTGCACAGCTGGGGCAGTTCTGGGAAGCTTGGATCAAGCAATGGCCTACATTAAAGAAAACACTGTTGCTGGAATTGCTGTGGCAAGCCAGGCAGGAAGAGATCAAAAGACTCAGAGAAGTGAGCATGTGTGAGTGAGCTGTTACATAACACTAGAAATCCACCAACATACCACCCTCTTCAGGCCAGCCTGGGAACACTCTGCTTACCATGGGAAAGAAGGAGTGCAGGGGGCCCTGGCACCAGTAGCGATTCCCACAGTGGGGCTGATAGAAGAAACCCAGTGGCAGAACTCGGCTCCCTGGTGGAAATGGGGACAACACAATCCTGGAATGGCAGAGGCAAGGGAGGTGGCATCTAACTGCTGGCAGCAAGGTGGGCATTATCACTGTGATGGACAGCCTGGCCTGCAGGGGTCTCTAGAAACAGTACCTAGATCATGATGCGTCTAGAGGCAACACAGATGGGCAGTCAGCAAAACAAACAATATATATGTATGTATACACAGGGGGCCAAATTAAGGTATACACATTTTTAAAAAGGAACAAACTGTATGAAAATTGTAATACTCAAGTCATGTTTGACCTCTGCAATTATAAGAGGTGCTCAAACGTGACTTGTATTCAACTTCTGTTATCAGTATGTATTGAATATTAAAGTTGTACTATAGTCTTTTCCCTTTCTTAAAATGTGGATTCATTTTTGTGGCACCCCCTTTATATATTCATGAAAGATCAAGAATGAGTGTGCAGAAGGATGCCTCCAGCCTTTCCAGCAGAAGGTCGAGATGCCTTGCCTCATTTCCAGAGCTGGGCTAGTTCTAAAAGCCAGAACTCACGGACTAAAATGGAGGCCAAATTCCCATGAAGAAGGACCCTGCAACACTGTGGTAAGTGTGTACAGGAGTGATTTCCCCAGTTCTTTTCCGGAGGACCTGTCCTTGTTCACTTACATAACCGGGCTCTTTTAAGTTCTGTTGGAGACAAGATCTGAGTTGACACTGATAGCTGGGACAGAAAGCACAATGTTGACACCCGCGTTAGAGAGGTCAGAGGGTGTCTGGTAATAGATGGAGTTCTGGACCTGGCATGTCTCAAAATGGTCCAACTGGTGGTCATTTCCTGGGTTCCTGAAATATAATTGGATTGGACATGTTTGGCAGAAGATAAAACCTTTACATTAGTTCTTTGACCTATAAAATAAGAACGGTTGAATAAGGAAGGCCAACAGAATGCCCTCAAAGTCCCCTCTATCCCCCAAGATAGTGAATCAAAATCAATACTGTATTCCAAGGAGGGTGGCAAATATTAGTACCATCTAACTGGTTTAAAAGATACTAAGTGGTGATTCCTGTCATTATATGGGACAAGTGGTTCGTGTCCTACATAATTCACCAGTTTGGTCCTTGCGAAGCCTAGGTGTATCATTGGTGATGACAATAGGCTACTACAAATTGACCAAATAGCATTCTCAATTGTAGTTACTATGCCAGCCATCATGTATATACTATTTACTGGAGCAGATTAGCATAGCCTTGGGTAAATGGTATGTAGCTATTGATCTGGTGAATGCATTCTTTTTTTTTTTTTTAATCCATCAACAAGGAAGATTAAACACAGTTGGCCTTCTTATGAAACAGACAGCAATGTATATTCACTCTCTTGTCTCAGGGAGACTGTTAATTCTCTGTTTATAATCCAGTCCAAAGTATCTTAGGCTCTCAAGATATCCTAGAAAATATCAGAATTGTCCACTGTATTATTGCTCTGGTGTTCACTGGACCAATGAGAAGAACTGACAAATACTCTGGAAATGCTTTCTAGACTGTTGATGACAAGGAGACATAGGGCACTAATGGCCTAGGAATGGGGTCTTCCCAGAATGTGTTGCTGCTCCTTGTAACTGCAGCCATCAAGAAAGAAGCATAGCACTTATTTGGTTTCTTTGGGTTCTGGAGGCTGCATTCCATTCTTGAAAAATTCTGTTATAATCTGTTTATCAGGTGACATCAGAAGGCTCCTAACATGGATGGCACAAGCTAGGTCAGCCCACCAGGCAAGGAAGTCATCTAGAGCGGCAGAAGGGCTAGCTAAATACGAGGGGGCTGTAGAATAGGTGAGGGAGGGAGAAGATGATGATAACAGTCATGGTCTTGGGAACATGCAGCAGGGCTGTGGCTCATCCTATTAACCCTCCTGTGTCATCTCCCAGGAAACTGTGACCTATCAGAACCCTGGAGCTGCCGTGTCTGGATGGAATAAACTTAGTGGGGAAAAGGCAGTGGATCAGAGCTGTGCAAAAGGCAGACCACAGGAGATGCTGTTGGTGCCTAGCCCAGCTGCCCTTGACCCTCTCTGAGTCCTGGCCACCTGACCTGGAAGACTACAGCATCTGGCTTCTGGGAGCTGACCTCAGCCACTGACTGACTGTCAATTGGGGGACAAAGGTCCCCAAGCTGGGATGACCTGTGTGGTGGATTCAGTGCCACTGATCAGCACTTGCTTGTGGGATCCATCTGAAGCTGCTTCCAGCTGAGACCACATATTTACTGAGCTCCTCACTGCACTCGCCCCTCATGCCTAGGAATTCGTCCTCCTATGAATCACTTGAGCAAGAATCCCTACTCGTGCTCACTTCGGCAGCACATATACTAAAATTGAACGATACAGAGATTAGCATGGCCTCTGCGCAAGGATGACACACAAATTTCTGAAGCATTCCATATTTTTTTTAAAAAAAGAATCCCTACTCATGGTCTGCTTCTAGATAATATATATGTTCATGTGTATGTGTGTTTGTATTTGTTTATTTTCCCATTTATTTTTTATTTGTATTTAATTTTTTAACACAATACCTTTCTCCAAGGCCACCACCGTCCCTTGTATTCCTCACAAACCCAGCTGTCACATTGGCACTCCCTGAATTATGTTTACTGACTATAGATCTTCAGACGTTCAAGCCCAAATCGCCTATTGCTTCTCAGACCTCAGTTGACTCATTCCAACCTTCACGTTTTGAAGGATGGAGGATTTTGCACTAGGAAAATTTTGGCAGGTAGAATCACATCACATAAATAAAGTTTAATTTCCTAAATTTCAGCATAGAAAGTTGGGTGGGGGCTTTTATTTACTTTTTGCCTTCTCTTCCAGAGCTCAAAATCGAAGAGGAAATAAAAGGAATTAATTTTTGGCTCTTGAGTTTCTGAAAGCCCAGCTCTTAGAGATATTAACGATTTTCAAGGAGAATTTTGACAATCTTTATTTTTACCTTGCATGTTTGATTTTAAGGCAGGCTCTCCTGTTTAAGATAAAACTCAACTGCGATAAACTATTGAATTTATAACCCGGACTCTTCTTTTGAAATCAGGTTTCCTCGCTTTGGTCTGAATTAGTGAAGTTTGACTAAATGTGGACAGCAAATGAATTGCAAATTATATGTAAATGTGCATAAATTAGTACCAGTTATTAGAATAATTTGCATCGACAGCTCTATAATTAGGCAGCAACCTGGGAGAGAAGGGCAGTGGGCAAGGGACCCAGGAAGCTGGGAAGGCAGCCCAGAAGGCCTGGGGTCCCCACCTCTATGTTAATGAGGGTCAGTTTTCCCTTCCCTGGGCCCCTTAGCTCAAGGCCTTGGGGGTTTAAAACCCAGACCCTGGCTTTCCAATTTCTGGGTCTTGCTAAGGTTCCTTGTTGGTGCTGTGCAGGGATTTGGCTTTTCCTGTTCATTGCAGCACAGGGAGAAGTCACGGGATTGTGGAGTCATAGAAGTCTCAGGTCTATCGCCTTCAGAGTGACTTTAGCCAAATCACTCTGTGATCCTCAGTTCGCTCATCTGAAAAATGGGATTTGTAACACCTAGTTGCCCCATGCTGTCACTTGGTACTGTGGGGTTCGCCAGAGATTATGTCTGTGAACTTTGCAGCCTCCCCCATGCATGTCACATTCTTATGCTATCCAAGCTCATCTAGCTGACAGGTGGTACACCCAGGATCTAAACGCAGGTCTGTCTGACTTCATAGCCCCTTACATCCCCGTCCCCTTTGGCCCCAGTGGGAAGCATGCACCAGGGACAGTTCATTCCCACACCACCTACTCTTCTGGCCCCTGCTTGGCTTCCTGCTTCATGTGGGTGAGGTCTCTTGAGGCCAAGGACAGTCCCCTCCCTCATGCCTTTTGCATCCTGCCACAATACACTTGAAGAACATGCTTCAGTGAGTGCCCAGTTCTTGAGATCTCTGTGTATGGGCTTATTTAGGGTGTTTCCCTCTCTTTCTACCTTTAGTCTCAAGCAGTAAAGCAAACACAGAGTCCTCACTCCCTTCTCGGTAGCCCCCCTTGGATGGCCCTCCTTGGGTAACCCACCCTTGAGGTGATGAAAGCAGCCACTGGGCTAGGAAGCTGGATGAGCGTCGATGAAACAATGACCACCGACTTGCCTTTGGAATGACTCAGATGGATTTCCCTTTTAGCACGTTTGCTATCTTCATATGCCATGAAGATACACGTCCATGCCCCGAACCCAGCTGGGAGGCTGATCAGTGGCTGAGGGAAATTCCTAAGGGCTGTTAGTTATTCCTGGGAAGACCCGGGAGGTGGCAGCACCCACTACAGACCCGAAACCAGAAAGTCAGCGTTTAGTTTCAGAATAAGGGACTGACCCCTGCTCTGGGGCCTTGTATCTTTACAAGAGGACTGCAAGGAGGAAATAAGATTTGAGATGGAAAAGAAATCTGCTGTTATTTCATTCTTATCAAGACACCCAGCGCAGACCAATCAGATCTTCTTTTCTGTTCATTCCTTCATCTCGCAACACACGCCCTGCAGGCTGCTTGGGCAGAACTGCTGGGCATTTCCCCTGTCATCACTTATACGGCAATCTCTTTCCTGAATGGCTTTTCCCGCCCCATTCTTGGCCAACATCCACTGACTAATTTAT